>WAAD01027708.1:739-21088 GCA_013389945.1 Fregata magnificens | reverse complement strand
GAAGGACACTGAGGTGCTGGAGTGTGTCCAGAGAAGGGCAACAAGGCTGGTGAAGGGTCTAGAGCACAAGTCTTTTGAGGAGCGGCTGAGGGAACTGGGGTTGTTTAGTCTGGAGAAGAGGAGGCTGAGGGGAGACCTTATCGCTCTCTACAACTACCTGAAAGGAGGTTGTAGTGAAGCGGGTGTTGGACTCTTCTCCCAAGAAACTAGCGATAGGACGAGAGGGAATGGCCTCAAGTTGCGTCAGGGGAGGTTTAGATTGGACATCAGGAAGAATTTCTTTACCGAAAGAGTGGTTAGGCATTGGAACAGGCTGCCCAGAGAGGTGGTGGAGTCGTCAACCCTGGAGGCGTTCAGAAAAGGTGTAGACGTGGCACTCCAGGGCCTAGTTTAGGAGTCATGGTGGTGTTAGTTGACAGTTGGACTTGATGATCTTAGAGGTCTTTTCCAACCTTAATGGTTCCATGATTCTATGATTCTAAACAGAACCCTTGAAAGAATGCATATTGGATGTTATAGTGATAGCTGGCAGAGTGAAGGTTAAGGATGAAATTCCAACTCAGTTGACTTTATTGTCAAAACTCCCCATGATTTCAAGGTGGCCAAGATTTCAGTCTACATATTTCAGAAGTGTCGTGAAGAACACCTCAGACTGTTATCACAAAATTAATAGCAGTGTTAATAAGTCCTGTTGATGAAGGAAGGCCACAGACATCATCACTTTTATTTGTATTTATGTGATAAAAGTGCATATTGTATAGATGAGTAATTACTATGATTAATCAATTTATCTTTGTTTCTTATACAAATGGTTCTTTTTCTCTGCATGGGAGGGAGTGCAGAATTCAAAATAGAAGTGAAATTAAATAAAAAAAGGACATGCTGTGACTGCAATCATAGAAAAAGCACACTGTAATTTATGAGCAAAGCATCTCTGTGCCAAGTTCTGAGCCATTTGTATTGATATTCGTGAATAAAGTGGAATTGATATGGTGGTATAACAATCATGTAATATACACGTTCAGGCTCATGCTTATTTTAGAAACAGCCGATTAAAAAAAATGGATTAGTAAAAAAGTATTTTTTTCTTCGTTAAAGAATTTTAGAATGAGAATATTTGTAAATGGATTTGTCTGGTTTTATGGTGTCTAGGGATGTTGGATAAGGTGGAGAGATTTTGTTTAGGAAGAGTTTCCTCTACCAGAAATTATTCTAAAGAGCCAAACAATAGGCATCTGCCACCAACACGTCCAGAAAGTCTTATCAATGTTCTTTATTTATTTTATCTATGGCTCTTGTTACACCATGCACAGGTACGTAGGCAGAAGTCTGTGTTCATGTTCAATAACCCCATATTGAATATCCAGACTGTGGCCCTAGTTGCATTGTGCATCAGTATACAGTCAAAAATGCAGTGTTCATTCCCAGTGCTTTGAACACTGTGTTCAGGATTGTTGCATGCTGAAACCATGTAGTGTCTATTGGTACTGCAATCACTCAAGTGATTTTGCTTGTAAGCAAAGGAAGGTATAACCATAGAACATGCAGCTCCAAACTTCTCTTTCCCCAATTGTTTTTCAGAAGCTACTTAATGTAAAGCAACAAGGCTTTAAAGCACTATAATTTTTAAAAATTGCTCACAGAGGTGTCTGCATGATCTCTGACCAACCCTTTAACTGTTTTTTCAAAGATTAAGCAGAAACCAGGTTTGAATTTGAACTACTAGCTATCACCTCATCAGCATTTAGTATCACTATGATAGCACAGGGAAAGAGAAATAATAGAAAATCAAGAATTGAAAGTAAAAAGAATGCACTGAAACACGGGAAACATAATTTGTAAGTAGCTTTGTGGATTTTTCTCTCTTCTTTCTGGATCCATTCACACTCAATAAAGCAAATGGCATATGAAAGGATCAGCAGTGATTCATACGGCATTGTATGTAGCTGGTTTGAGAGTGCCAGATGATGTATTTGCTATTTATGTAGTCAACAGACAGGCTTCTAGGAAGCTTCTAAAGTGCTTAAGAGACAGAGAGTGATTTGCCTTTTCACTAATGACAATCAGTGTCTTATGTAGCAGCTTCAGAGCTCAGGCAAATGGACTAATCTTATTTGTGCGTTTCAGAGTCTTAATATTAGGTTGTCTGGAAAGTATAAATTATTCTTATGAAGTAAGACCCTGGAAAAATAAACTGAAATAAGTATTAAAATAACCTTTTTAATGTTAGAAATAAGCAGAAAATGAAAGTCTGGAGAGGCTGGCTGTTCAGATGTCAGCACCAAAGGACTAAAAAAAATCCCAGCTCCAAATTCTTTCAAACTTTACAAAAATCTGGGTCCAAATATTATGAAATGAACCATTCTTCAGTCAGTTGCATAATTGCTCAAATAAGCAAGACCAGTCTAGAAGTGAATGTATGTTTAAAAAAAACTCCCGCAACAACCAACACCACCAACCCCATCCCCCCCCCCCCCAATCCAAAACATTTATTTATATTGCTTCAGTGAAGTAGAAGTATTTGGTTTTTAAAATTTGAACTTTCAGTGCTTTTATATGAATTTAAAATTTTCTGGTTTTCAGTGTATCAAATGATACTACAGGCAGTAATTTTTTCTGATTTTGTCTAATTTACATCTTTGTAACACTTGAAAGCTAATTCACTGCTTTTAGAGAAAGAGTGACAGGCAGACAAATTACAGGCTTGTTTTTCAAAGATGAAAAAGTTTTGAAAAATTGCACAGTAAGGAAAAAGGAGGAAAAAAAGATAAGTTTTAATTTTTGGTACATTCAGTGAAACCTTTTGCTCAGATCTAGTCAGATAATTAATCTTTGTTAGTTGTTGCTTTTAAGCACTAGAAATAAAGAAGCTTGTCCTTGTGTCTTGGGAGAAAAATCACCCTCAAGTTTTTCTGTATGTCACTCTTGTTCTGGTAGGTGAAATAGCTTCTTTTTGTGCTTTCACATGCTTGTATTTTAGTCTTCTCAGAGGGGTTTATAAGATGCAGAATGCGTGATAGGTAGTTGGCTGGTAAAAAATAAGAAAAAAAAAGGCCTAAACCTTGCTTTAAATCTTGAAAACAAAGATTTCTCTGTCTCAAAATAGTCCATGCCAAAGTATCAATACTTTACTTTGCAAGTACTATTGTGCTACAGACCTCTTCTGAAATTAAAAAAGTTATCTGAGGAAGATCAGTGTTGATTGAAAAAAAAAATTTAGTTACTGAAACCTCAAAATTGCTTAAGATTCAGGCTCAAATTGATAGTTTATTAAAAACGAAAATTCAGTAAATGATGGCATGTTCTCTTTTCTAAATGAAATGTTTTATTTTAGGAAAGTTGAAAGCATTACAACTTTTGTGAAAGACTTTCCAAATCGTTTTGTAGTGGAACTGACTTAAGTTTCCCCCAAAAGTGACAACTGTGGTAGGGGAAAAAAGGGAAAAGGGGCTTTTATTATCTTAAACCTCATCAGAAGTTCTTCCCAACAATAAAAAAACCCACAACGGTGTCATCAACCTATAATTGTTTTTCTTCTAAAAGCCTGCAAGTTTCCTTGCTATTTTAGGGTGAGCTGATTTTTCTATTTTTATGTGTGAAAGATGGGGATTCACCCCTGAAACTGAAAACTTATAATTGTAAAGTTCTCTCCTTTGTATGCCCTTGTCCTTCATTAGGCCACTTGTTTGTCTGTCTGTGGGTCACAGGTGAGTTCCTCAAGAGCACGTCAAACCTTTCAGTGATGTTTTTTCCTTTGAGAAATTAATTATTCTCAAAGCTTCTTGGGATGTTGCCTCGTTCTGTCCAAATGCGAAAACACAGAACATAATCTGACAACTAATTTCCACAGCAAATTATGTGTCTGCTGATCTGCATTACATATTGGAAGGAGACGGAATGAGATTCTGCCCTTTAGGTGGATTGAACTTGTCTTTAATTTGTTGGGTTTTTTTTTTTGGTGCAGTGTGATGATAGACCTTGCCTAAAATGATGAAATGCTGGTTCCTGGCCAAAAATTTAAAGCGACATATGTGTATTTTCCGCTAGGGAAGCTGATATTAGCTCATTAGCATCTTTCACAGCTGAAATAACACAGTGAGCCAATGTGAATCAAATGTTCCCAGGGGGCTAATTTCCTCCCACTGATTGGAGAGTGATGAAAACAAAGAATAAGAGGTCAGCCTGCATCTGATTTCAAAAGTGCCCTATTGATAGGGAAAACATCTGAGATCAAAAGACCATCATCCAAGTGTAATCCATACTGACCTGGTTTGTGATAAACAGTGGAATCAACCATTAAAATAATATTACCATTCATTATTATAATGCATCTGATAATTTTCCTATATGGCCTTTTTTTGCACTCTGCACAATATCCATATTTGTATTGTTACACTTCTATTGATAATTGAGTTGATGAACATCTTACTTGGCAGTTGCTTTGCAGCTGAACTGACAATATCCACCGTCACCAGAGTCACAACTGGTGGGTTACATGGCTGATAAACATAGAGAGTGTCTTCACACTTCAGGTTCCCAAATAGATTTCTTCTTCCTAAAGCCCAGATGCTCTCTACCATTTTTGGTATAGTTTCTCAGCTGCTCAAATGGCTCTGAAATCAGAAAAAAAATAAAATGAAATAAAATGAAATTAAATACTAAAATTCAGCACAACAGATGCACAAACGAATGTTGAGATGAATATAGCGTGGGCTCAGAAGTTAACTGTCATCACTCCCCACTGCATTTTTGTCTGTTCTATGTGCTGTGCACCTGTGGCTTGCAGACAATGGATTTGATTACACTATAGAAAACTGGTAGTCAAGTTAAAGCTGCTGCTGCCTGTTGTTGTGTCCTTGTTCTCTCCTGTGAGCTCTTTGCATGCTTTTCTCCCGGTTTTTTTTTTATTATTATTATTTTTATGTTACCTCTGTGTGGTCTTTTAATTATTACATTACTACCCTTTGCTGCTGCTTTTGAGATATTATAAATGTAGTGAAGAAAAAAAATGTGGTTAAGTGAATGCATTGTAGATTATAGACAAAAGAAAATAGATATTCAGCAATCTTTGAAGTACACAGAAATAGGACCAGTGTTGTAGTGACTTGAGACCACTAGGTAGTAGAAATGAATTAACTGCAGACTATCCCCTCCCCCCAGATCCTATCATCAAAATTAAGTGAACACCTGCACTAAATAAAATTGAGCTGAACGAGCGTGAATATTAAATTCTGAGCTTGATTTACTGCTATGTTACTCCAGTTTTATGTTGGCACAAATTCCCTTTAAAGCGATAGAGTTACACGGTTATGAATTGGGAGTAATGTGGTTGTGAATCAAGTTGTTCAGGTTCTTTCCTGTGATGTCAGGTCTTGTTTTGCTTTTGAGTATCAATATAGGTGCCATTTTATGTCCTTTCTGATAGAACATTGCGCTAGAGATGCACTGAGGACTGTATGATTTGTTAAAACATATGTGTTTTGTGAAGTTTTCCATTGCGTTATTTCACAAGATTTCACAATGCTTTGTTTCACGAGATTTTTCAGTTTTGTGGTGGCTTGTCAGGTCTAGGAGAAGCACAATTTCTCTAACATCTTATTACCAATGGACTTGCTCAATCCACTTGTATCAGAAAACACTGTATATGTCACATTTCCTGTGGAAGGGCTGGCCTGGTCCTTGTTCAGCACTGTGTCCTTATGCAACCGTTTGTGTACAGTTATTTTGTGGACCATGCTACAGGAATGCAAAAGAACTTGCATAGAATTCAGTACAAAATTAAAACCATAAAGCATGGAGAGTATATGGAGAACTATACATGTAGCTCCCATGTTTTTATTACATTGTCTTTGCACATCCACCTGGTGCAGGTGTGCTCAGTGTCAAGTCCGTGTGCAAAATGGACAGCACGATCAGTGCTAAATGCTGGCTAGTGGAAGCACTGAAGTGTAAGCAGGTGCCAGATAGTTCTGCTTTGGAGGACTAGAGCAAAATAATTGCCTCTTGCTTGGCAAAGGTTCTTACTCAGCTTGACTAAGCTTGGTGTGCCTGAGAACCCAGGGTGCTCAGTGGGAGAGAAGAGCCCATCTTGGACTCATCTGGTTTGAGTTTCTAGAGGAGGTTTGGGCTAATAATTTCATAAGAACTATACTGTCCATACTAATGATGAACTGAGTAATTTTCCAAGTTGTCATATCCAGCCTAGCTACTTGATCTGTGGTACACATCCTATTTTCTCATATTTTCTTCTCTATGAAAGAGCTAGATGTTTTTAAGGAGGCAAGTGGTAAAAAATAGGGCTGTGTGAAAGACGCAAGCAGATATAGAAAGAAGCATGCCGCTGCAAGTAAAAATGCTACAAGATAAATAAGCTGGGACCCTAACCTCAGTTCCCTGTCTCTTAGGGCTCAATCTAAGACCTTTTAAAGACTTCCATGGACTTTAGTAGGCATTGGATTAAGCGCTTAATCCTTTTTTTTTAAACGTTCATTGACCCAGATGCTTGTTTAGTTTTTCAGGAAATCAATGTGATTTCTTTTTTTTCTTTTTCCTTCCAGGTGCTGGGTAAATAATTTCATCTTTTCAGAACTATCAAGACTACCTTATCCTCTCATTGAGCCATACATCGGTGGTTTCTCTATTTATTATGAATTTCTCACTGTCCTGGGCAATTTATAATAATAGAATACTTTCTTAGTTCTGGGAAAGTATTTGCAATACATAGTCATCCTGAAAGAAACCCTCATTTCCTTCTATAGTTTACTTTTCTGCTACAGTTTGCATTCCAAATTTATTTTCTCCTGGAGAATTTTTATATATTATACTTTTTAGATTATTGAGCTAACTGTTCTATTATTAATTCAGAAGTTCTCCAGCAAATTCTTGCTGTACTAGTCTAGGGAAAATTTTACTAAACCATCCTGTCAGTAGCATTGAGCTTTCTATTGGTATTTCAGATGATAACAGGCAGAATGTGGCAATAATCAGTCTGTATGTCTCAGTAATCTATTCAGTATTCCTCTTTTTCACACATAGTACTGACTCTACATTCAGGTCTTCTCTCGGTGTCTGTTGTTGTATGAGACACAATAAATTTGTAGGGTAAAAGGTACCTTTCCCATAGATGTTATCCTTTTCCCTACATACCCAAATGTGTGCCCCTTGTTTCAAAGGCCTTGGAGTTCTTAATTTGAAATACAGAGAGTGTCTTAGTAAGATATAGGAACAAGGGATTGCAGTTTTTAATGTGGAAAATGCAGTGTGAGATTGGCAAAAGTAAATTGAAAATTCAAACTGAAAGTGGAAATAGCATCAGCTGAATAAAAAGTGTCAGAAAGTAAAAAAAAAAATTGACGACATTTTGTTTCAAATATTTTGAAACAAATTAAGATTTTGCTTGCAACAGATTTTGTTTCAAAACTGGGCTTCAAAAAAATCTAAGTGTGTGAAAATAAAATGTTACTTTCATATTTATTTTATTTCAGTGTGCGCAGACACACAGAGAGAAGAAATTTAAGCTATTACAAACCTTTTAATCATTCTTCAGTCTCACTCTTGAGCTTTTCAGATGCTTTCTCTAATAGGAGTGTTCAGTAGGTGGCCCAGGTAGATCACCCTTATCTATTCCTGCTATTGATTATTTAAGCTGTATAAAAAGGGATTAAGGAGTACAAGTATTGCATCCAGATTTGTGCAAAGCAGCAAACAGAAGTGTGGCAGAGTCACTGACCATGTTGTTAAGCCAGAAGATTGTTTGTTTTCTAAATACCAACATGTTACCAAAGTGATAAATGTAAGCAGCAAATGATATGAAGACAATCTGTCCTCTAATGAACTAGTTTAATGGGGTACATAAACAACTGAAAAAAAATCTAAGCAGTGACATGTAGTCCCTGTGCATGAGCTCCTACTAGTGAGTTAGCCAGATATCTTGGGAGCTGTAGAGACTGCACACTTTCAGCGAGAGATTTTATTTGTTCTGGGTGTCCACCAGTTCTTTGTTCTGGTTGCCTTCTATATTTTTTCCTTATTTAAGGCTGGTAGCTCTTCCATTTACTTCAGCACTTGCTTCTCATCCTCCGGCTGTTACAGTCCTTGCTTTAGTCCTCTTTAAGGAGCCTGAAGTTAGGCAGTGGCAGCTACTCAGCTCATTGTTGAGGTTGTTTTGGGATCAGTGATAGATTGCTTATATTCACTGTTGTCTATACAGCTATGCCTTGTCAGGCAGTTAGGCCTCCATCTTCCAGTCTTGTTGACTCTTAGGGCTATACTAGGGAGGAGCAAAGGGAAGAGGATCTCCATATCCAAGCTGGGAACAGTAGCAGAAAAGTGTGTGCATGTATGCCCAGATCACTCATTAAATTTCCACATTCATGCCAGTATAGGATGATTCTGAGTTTGTGTCCAGATATTTTGTTTGTCTGTGAGAAATGGGTTTGGAAGCAGTATTGGATTGTGTGGTTTTATAATTTTAACAGCCAAGCAAAGGATACAGGGTATAATGCTCACATAATCAAACTTCTGTTCTTGCCAAAATCAGTGTTTGTCTGAGTGCAGAATAGTAGAACCTAGCTATAGAGTTCCTTTATGCATTAACAGAAATATAATTGGGGTCATCTGTGTATCAGCAGTATTCTTTCATCTAGTGAATAATTATATAAAAGTGAATTTGAAATGACCTAATTCTTTAACAAATACTTACTTTTCACATAGGCAGTTCTGTGCACTGGTCTGGAGTGGAAATTTATCCTGGTTCTGGTACTCATCAGCTAGCTGCTGATAGGGACTGCAGCCATCTGCCACAAAGATGGGCATTTGTGCTTGAAATGTTACCCAAAATCAAGGTATGATCAGGCTTCGAGCAGTGGCTGAAAGTTGGAAAGGTGCCAACAGGTGGCATTTTAATTGAGAAGTTGTAGTGGCACAGCTTTTGTTGCTACTCTTCATATGCTATATTTCTTGTCCGTAAATAAAGGGCCTTACTCCTTGGAGCTGTCAATCCTGAACATTTTCTAAGCATCAGTTTACATGCAAACGATTTTTTTCTCCTAAAGAGAAAGAAGTAGTGAACTTGGCAATGTCACTGTTGTATAGCAAGTATTTAGCATTTTAATTTCAACAATGCTGATTTAATGAAAATTAGCTCATGCTGCTGGGAACTTTTTAAGAGTCCCTCCTTCTTGACTGCAGGTGGGTTTTAACTTGCTAGTCTCAAAGCAGACACTAATACAGACTGTCAGTTTTGAGTTAAAAGGAAATTGTTATCAGCCCCCTTGATACTTGCTGCCTGACAAATAAACTTCTTCCTCAAAGAGGTTAGATATACATAACTAAGCAGTAAATACCCTAATGACACATCACAATGGTTTACAAAAAATAGTAAAGAGAGGGAAAGATATAACCTACAATACATTGAAAATTATTTCTCTCTATTAATTTAGATATTAGGAATTTCAACCAATTTTCTGAAGCTTAAATTCACCTTACAGATTAAAAATGCTCCGACCTGCTACTGCCAGTTAAGTGAATGGCAGCTCCCGCTCACTTCCATTTTAGAAGGACTGGGTTGCAGTTTAGTAGCAGTGCACTCTACAGGCGATTTTTTTTCCTTGGAGAGCAGTACGAGACTTCCTCATGCCATTTAATTTCGCTACATGTGCTATGCCAAGCATTAGAGGCTGAGCAGATGAGCTAGAATGCTCTTTGCCTGCTGGCTGCTGCACATCTGACATACAAGCCTTCTCTCTCTTGGCTGGCAATGCAGGCTGCATGGGGGCAAACCAGCCAGTGCGGGAATAGCTGATGATGCAACTGGTGTGGTGCTGACCCAGCAATCATTAAAAATACTCTGGGAGAGTTGCAGGGAGAGTGCTAGCAGGAAGACTCTTACTTGTTGGTACTTTCATACTGTCCAGCTGTCTTGGTGTTGCTTGTAGGTCAAATTTAAGAATCCCAGCTTCTCAAGCTATAGCTGGGCAAAATAGGCTTCATCTTATCGGAGGATGTACTGGAGGTGAATTACTTCTTTATGGCTCCTTTTTCAAAACTAAAGATGAGAGGGTAAATTCACTTGCAGTCTAACCTTGGTGGCAGTATTCTACAATTGAACTTGGTTGTGTGGCTTACAGTAGGTTCTCAGAAGTATGCAACTATAAGACATGGTCACTGTGAAACAGATGTGTGCATATGGACAAATCTTACACACGGACTTGCATGAGCAAATTAGATTTACAGGTTTTACATGATTTTTAAAAAGCTAGTGGCAAGTATATTTTATAAGGTATATATAGACATGAGGCTTTCCTATGGTGGTGTTGTGGTTTAACCCCAGCTGGCAACTAAGCACCACACAGCTGCTTGCTTGCTCCCCTCCCCGGTGGGATCGGGGAGAGAATCAGAAGAGTAAAAGTGAGAAAACTTGTGGGTTGAGAAGACAAATGCCATCACTCCGAGCATCCCCCCTTCCTCCTTCTTCCCCCAGCTTTATATGCTGAGCTTGATGTCATATGGTGTGGAACATCCCTTTGGCCAGTTGGGGTCAGCTGTCCTGGCTGTGCCCCCTCCCAGTTTCTTGTGCACCTGGAAGAGCATGGGAAGCTGAAAAAGTCCTTGACTAGTGTAAGCACTACTTAGCAACAACTAAAACATCCCTGTGTCATCAACACTGTTTTTAGCACAAATCCAAAACATAGCCCCATACTAGGTACTATAAAGAAAATTAACTCTATCCCAGCCAAAACCAGCACAGCTGTATATCAAATACCAAAACTAAAGTCTTCGTGAATCATCTGTATCTACTTTAGAAAGAGACACATCACTTTTGATAATAAGACAGTATTTTTCGAACAATGTTTATATATTTTATATATATTTAAATAGACTAACAGCTTCCAGAAACCCATAGCAATTTGGAGGCAATGGCAAAAATTTCTGGATCTGTAGTAGGTTTTGTAGTTCAACCATGGCAGTGAAGGCTTACAGCTGTGATTATCCTTTGCTCAAAGAATGAATAGCTAGTTCAGAGATTCCATGAACACCAGAAATGTCATGATTTGACCTTAAGCCATTCCCTCTTCCCTTCCCATTGCTGTAGTTGATTAGAAAAAATAGGAAAGCCCCATTGCTATAGTGTTTTCACCAAAGCACTAGAAAGGTTGAAATTTGTCCCCAGAATGCCAGACAGTTGCTTTTACAAACATGTGACGGTTTCATTGAGTCTCATCCATTCAGATGATAACTGATAACCCACAATCACATTCAGGCTGGCAGTGCAAAACAGACCAAATGCCAGGATACTTCTGACAGGGGAAAGGGAAAAAATCTGGAGGAAACATGTCTGTTAAACATGTTCTTTGGTGAGACTGCTGCATATTCTTGGTATGTTATTTAAATGTCTCCTTGACAATGAAAGAAAGTAAAAGTTACAAAGCAGTGATTTTTTGACACTTGAAGGGCTTTTAAAGGTATATTAAAAATTTTACCAGAATTAAATCTCATAGCTGATCAATGACATGCAGCTGTAAGAAAGTATATTGGGAGACACTAAAGGGACTGTTTAGTCCAAATAGAAGCATTGGGTTATTTGTAAAATCTGTAACATGAACTTGCACTTTTATGGATAAAATGTTTTTAAATAGTTGAAGTCTGGAAAAATCTTTCCTCTAAATTGTCAGATTACAATCTTCTAGTGACGGAGAGCTGTCAGTAATGTATGGGAGCACTATGTGTTCCAGCAAGTGATTAGACTTGCATCATTAAGCATTTGGTGTAATTGGAATAGAACGTAGACACAGGATAAATGTGTTCTCCTCTGAAAATAAGTATCTTAGCTTCTCATTAATGTTTATTGAAACTGATACTTCTAATGACAAAATGACTGAATGGATTTTTTAAAAACATCTGAAACATTTTTCCATAGATGAGAAAAAGAAACTTCTCCATGAAGGCAGGATCTACTATGCCAAAGGCAGTTTGGGTATACAATATTATGCAGCCCTTGAATAAATGGGTGCATGATGGAAACACCTGTTTTGCTGTAACTAATTACAGCAGTACAGTTGGGTGCTTGCATTTTAATCACAAAATGCCCTCACAGGAGTAAAACCATGAACAGTAGGGAGTTTGCAAAAGTGAGCTAAGGAGCAGTCTTCAGTTAGAGAATTTAGAAACGCAGTGACTCACTGACAGTCGATGGCTACCTTCTGTGACAAAAAAAGCCAAAGAAATAATTCTGAAGACTTAACCATGCTAATATGAAAACAGACAGAATTATCGCCTGATGGACGGACTGCCACACTCACTAGGCAACTGTGCAGGGAGTCTGGGCTGAGTTCTTCATACATCAAACACAGGACAAAACTCTTGTGATACTTTTGAGCAAGTTCTTCCATTTTCCATCCACTCTATGTCTGAGGAATCTTTGATGTCAACATGAATTGCTGAGAAGAATGAAAACACACAGGAAAGCTCATCTCATGGGGTAATCCTCTTAGTGAAGTTGAGGTAAAGTCTCAAACCCTGAAAATCCCACAAACAGAGCAACAAACCAAGCCAGGACCCCATTTAGTCCTTTTAGTCCCAACTTGTTATTTTCTTTGCCAGCAGGAAACTGTCCACTTTGAGTACACAGTCTCACTGAGATGGTGTATGCAACTAATGTTTCAGTTCTGTTCTATTCTAAATGCTTTCCAGGCTGTCCAAAGTATTTCATTTACCTAGAATGCAGTAGGGTGCTTTTTTGCTATCCCTTAACATTTTAAAATCAAATGTTGCTTTATAGTAAAAAAAAAAAAACCCAAAAAACAAACCCAAACTCAAAAGCTTCTTAGATATTTCAAATCTAGTGTTTTGACATCTTCGGAAACTGTTTCAGTTTCTTTGCTCAAAAATTGACTAGAATAGATTTGAGATCATTGTAGTCAAACTAGTTAGGATTAGAGGCATGGCTAAAGTTAGACATGCGTGCTGCATGGGATAAAACAGAAGTGTACGCCTCCTGCTTCCCTGAGCTGTCTATTCCTGTTCCAGGCAGAACATCCACTGAGGTGAGCCGGAGAAATGTCACATAAGTTAAGGCAGTAGGTTGCAATATGCAGAAGGCAGTGCCTTGGCTTGATATAGCTCGAAAAAACGTTGCTCTCAGCCTTGGAAATGTTGGTTTTACCTGACTAACACATCAGCAAGATTGCAAGATGGATCTCTGTTGTGGTTGAACCTCAGCCGGCAGCTAAGCACCACACAGCTGCTCGCTCACTCCCTGCGGTGGGATGGGGGAGAGAATCAGAAGGATAAAAGTGAGAAAACTCGTGGGCTGAGATAAAAACACTTGAATAGGTAAAGCAAAATCTGTGCACGCAAGCAAAGCAAAATAAGGAATTCATTCACTGTTTCCCATCGGCAGGCAGGCGTTCAGCCATCTCCAGGAAAACAGGGCTCCATCACGCATAACGGTTACTTGGGAAGACAAATGCCATCACTCCGAACGTCCCCTCCTTCCTCCTTCCTCCCCCAGCTTTATATGCTGAGCGTGACGTCATATGGTGTGGAACATCCCTTTGGTCAGCTGGGGTCAGCTGTCCCGGCTGTGTCCCCTCCCAGCTTCTTGTGCACTCCCAGCCTCCTTGCTGGTCGGGTGGTGTGAGAGGCAGAAAAGGCCTTGATACTGTGTAAGCGCTGCTCAGCAATAACGAAAACATCTCTGTATTATAAACACTGTTTTTAGCACAAATCCAAAACATAGTCCCGTAGTAGCTACTGTGAAGAAAAATAACTCTATCCCAGCCAAAACCAGCACGGCCTTCATTAACAAAACTGCTTTCTTAATTTTTATTTAAAAAATGTAAACAGGTGTATGTGAACAATATGAGACTATTAGAAGCTAAATTAAATAGGGAGAGGAAGCTAGGTTTGTTTATAGGGAGCTCCAGGTTAATTTCCCTCCACTTTGAAAATCTAAGTGGGTGACTTGAGGCAGTTTGCTAATCCAGTCACAGTGGAGATGAAAGAGGTATCCTGTGTTGCTTTAGACCTCTAACTTATCTGACTCAGACTCCCTATATTGTCAGTGGAAAGAGATAGGCTTCTGACATAGTTCTTCTGTTCTTCTATTAGTAGAATAGTATCGATAGGGTTTTTTTTCTCCCATCATTTGCTAATTATAATGGTAAGCTTTATGATAAATGTTGCTTCCATGCCTTATGGATCCTTAATATTTGCTATGAATTTTAGATGATACCATAATAGCAGCAATGAAAATGGTTATTGGCTGGTAGAATTTCTACTGTATTTATATAGTTCTGTAGTGTCAGCTATGATCAGACCAGAAATGTCTCTCAAGATTCAGTTCTTAACATGTCTTCAACTAGGGATGTTGGTCATACTCAGTTCTGTATGTAGCTGCATATACATACCATAATCTGTAGAGAGCACAGCAAGAAGAAAACAGCACAGTTTTTCTTGCTTAGGACACTAGCAAGAGCTGAATCTTGGTATTCACATGTTAACTTTTCTTATTTTTCCTCCTTACTCAGTTTCAAGGTGCAGGTTATTAGGTAATTTAAGATCATATTGAGCCTTTGAAGAATGACTTTTAACCTGGCTATTAAGTTAGAATCTAATTTTGTCTAAAATGGCATTTCACAATGTCATAGTATTCCTGAAGGATTCATGTTTTGCTGTAATGTTTTACATTAATATCGATGTTTTTCATAATTGTGGCACACTATTATATGCACTTCTGGTGAAAGATCATAATTATATGGACAAATTCTCAATTAACATAATTTTAGTTCAAAGCAGTGTGAACTATACTCATTGTCATCTATAAGATGGTTACACATGAGGTGCTCATACCCCTTACCCATATAACTGCTATTTAGTGTCACCTATAGTTTTCTAATATCCTGTAATATTAGAAAGATCTTGTGGTAGAATAGAATTTAAGGAATATATCCCTCTACTAGTGCAAGGAAAAACAGAATCTAATATTGTTGGAAGAAGGGACATTAGGAGGTTATATGCTTGTATCAAAGGCACAAATATCTTTAAAACATTCCTCTCAGACTCTTGCTTGGCATTCTCATAAAAACTTCTCCTTTCAGACATTCTGTGGACTCCACAGACAGAGTCCTGCATTTAATTGTTATTCAGCATTAGAAAGTTTTCTGAAGTCTAAATATGATGTGCAACATAAATTGGTTACTTTTTGCCCTAGTCCCAGTGGACACGGGAACAATATTAGCTTCCTGCATGTAATGGGCTCTAATTACATTTGAAGATTACTATCACCTCTTACTTTAATCTTCTCTGGACTAAGTTATACTGTTCTTTCGGTCATTCTCTGTGACTCATTTTCTAGATCTCTGGTCACCCCTTTTAAGTCTTTCTTTTGTTCCATGTCTTCCTGCAGAAATATGGCAAAACCAACTCTAATATTTACAGAGAGATCTTAAAAGAAATCTTACCATTGCTACCTATCAGCATGATCAGTAGTATTGTGCAAGAGATCAGCAAGATTTTAAAGTGTATAATTAGGAATTTCTAACAATGCATGCTTAACATTAATGAGACAGACTTTGGAGAATGAATCATGCACGTGATGTTAAGGATTTGTCTAAGAATTTGCACAACTAGGGTAAAATGCTTCATCTGCTCTGTAATATGAAGTACCCTTTGCAAATGCATTTTGTGTTCAAAAGAAATGATTTTCACTGAAAAAGTAGCCCATTTTTAAGCACAGGGCTATCTTTTCTGAGTTAATTTTTTATATCAAATGCAAGGTATTTAACTTTTGCATCTGTTTCAAATGTGAATGTAGCATTGTATTCATATTTCAGCTGAGGTGCAATCTGAAGGTACAAAGTTTCATGAAACCAAATATGTAAAACTGTTTCTGAGACATTCTGTGATCTGTGCACTGTGAATTTTACATTACTTAGCTGCTGTCACTCACTGTTTGTTTGCCCTGTGGAAAATGAGTTTGTGGTCTCAGTTTGATTCCCAGCAGGCAGATCTGCATTTCTGAAACTCAGTCCAGTTGCTGAGATCTCTGTGACTAGACAGGCCATGCAAACTGAACTAGTCTGTGGCTCCCAGGAGCAGTACTTCCTGGTAGGTGTAGATATGGATCGGCAGGGGACAGGGGAAAAAAGTAAATATTCTTTGGATAAACACAGTGTCTCTTCACAAGGATCTGTAATTTGGGAGTGTTCAAATACAAGGGACTGGTACCAGTACAGTGACACCGTCAGTCATGTGAATGACTCGAGTGTTACAGAAGCGCTTAAGTTCTTTGTGAGGTTGAATTTGTATTGGCAGAAGGACCCATTAATATACGTATGTTTGTGAAGACTGATTTTAAGAAATTATTGTGTTAACCTCTCTGAACAGAAATGGTACAAATCATGGTAGCAGCTGATCATGACCATGAGACCTCATGAAGCAAGACACCATACACAGTGTAGCAAGAAACAGTCTCATCTCAAAACGCAGACAGTCTAAGTGCCTTGAAGGCTGAAAGGGGAAAAGATTTAGAGCATAATGAAAGGCTAAATCCACACAGGGACTTGTATGCTCTTTTGCATGGAACCCTCACCTCAAGTAAGGACTAGTAGTAGGATTCAGACATGCAAGAAGAGACTGAACATAAAGCTTTAGGGAGTGTTAAAAGAGGAGCAGTGCTGTACTGATTGACAATAGAACAAAGCTTGGGTCTAGGCAAGACAGAAGTGGCTATCTCTTCTTAGGTCTCAAACATGATCTTTTTCTAGAGTTAGGTGGATAAAGGCAGCTTGCTCTCATTAAAAAACAAACACCACACATACCAAGAAGGAAATTTCTTACTCCATTTTAGAAAACTGTCCATTGGTGTGAGCATTCACCTGGAAAAGAATATTAGGCCAGGGACGTTAATCCCAGTCTCCTCCAGTATGGGGGAATGCCTTAGTTGTGAAGTATTTTGGGGTGGTGTGCTTCACTATCTTCCTTTGAAACCAAGACTGTGTTATTAACTCGATATTGTCTGGCTTGGCGGGGAGAGGAATGGGAAGAGGGAGAGGCTGAATCTATTAATTAGAACTGTCAGCTGGACGGCAGGAAACTCATATTTATGTTCCTACTCCTATTTATGTATATATCTAATGTATTATACATTTATAATATATGAAATTATGTATAATGAATATATAATTAATGTGTACACACAGCAACATGGGATTGAAAGAAACCCATGGAAAAGCTAATCGCCTGGTGGTTTTGGCATTTTTGTTAGCCTGCAGAAAATACAGGTGTCGCAGTTGCCTGCTGTTCTCTTGGGGCTATAGTCTCTGTGATTTATAAAAGGCAGCCTGCATGGCATCCGTTGGGAAGCAGCTGATTAATCACAGTGTGACCAGACTCCTCTATGCCAGCTTGCTTTTTAAATGTTTGGCTATAGAAGATATTCTAGGGTAGAATGACTTAACAATGTCCTGTCTTGCAATGTGGACACTCCTTGGGCAGTGCTTGGCCTGCTGGGACATGTGTAGCCAGCTGGGCATTAGTCCTAAGGGCATCTGAAATGGTCTGTGTCAGCTTGCTTTATTAGGAGGTGGGATAAAATTGTCTAAATGAGTTCTGAGGCACTTCAGATATAGACCTTGAAAACTTGGTGAGTTCACTCTTTAGTGAACATGACCCTGCTGTTGGGGGAGAGGTTATATTTTTGGAGAGGTATGAAATTGTCCACCCCCCAAGAAGTTTCAGTAAGGTATGTGGGCTATTTTTCACCGGTAATCCAACACTTTTTGTTTATGCTCCCAATAACCAAAAGGAGACATTGATGCTTCTGTACTAAATAACTTCTGAACCCATGACAGTCATTTTCTAGTTTTGAAACAATATGGGTAAGAAACGGTCATTGCTTACATACCATCTAATCTTTTCCCATTTGGCAAGAAGAATCATAGAATCATAGAATCATTAAGGTTGGAAAAGACCTCTAAGATCATCAAGTCCAACCATCAACTAACACCACCATGACTCCTAAACTAGGCCCTGGAGTGCCACATCTACACCTGTTTTGAACGCCTCCAGGGTTGACGACTCCACCACCTCTCTGGGCAGCCTGTTCCAATGCCTAACCACTCTTTCGGTAAAGAAATTCTTCCTGATGTCCAAAGAAGAACCATTCTTTATTCCTTTTGAACCTTTTCTAATTCTGCAGGCTTTCACTTAATTTCAAAATGTGTAGGTGGCTTTAAAATATTGCAAACTCATGTTCATCTAATGCCAGGACAAACAAGTTTGAAAAATTCATCTGCCTGCACTAATAGAATATAATCCCAAGAATATGAATGTCGCTCCGCTTAGAAAATAGAACGGGCATGTAACATCTCTAAACTAGGTTAGCTATTGAGTAAAAAACAACCTGTGCAATCTTGTAAGCTGTATGAAAATGAGAAATGCTGAATCAAGAAGTAATCTGTGTTCACACATCATGTTGTTCTTAATCACGTTGGTCTCAAATATGCATTGATGGTTTTTGTACTTAAAGCTGCTGCTGTTTATTTTTCAATTTCTTCATTAATGCCAGATTCATAC
Organism: Fregata magnificens; assembly: GCA_013389945.1. NCBI lineage: Eukaryota > Metazoa > Chordata > Aves > Suliformes > Fregatidae > Fregata > Fregata magnificens. The sequence continues at coordinate 2,512 of WAAD01027708.1, read as the reverse complement.
AGTATTAGGCAATAATTTGCTGAGGTACTGGCATATATTTTATTGCAAAAATGTAATCATGCTTGTCAATTATAAAACTGATTGCATTATATGTCCATGTTACTTTTGCTTCATATCATTTAAAAGAAAAAGAGAGTCTTTAAATCTTCCTGCAGCAGAATAGCTTAAAAAAGTGTTTAAATTATTCATTAGTCACACTAACATTAATAGCATCCAATGATTGACAAAACTGTCCTGTAACAATGTGCAATTGTTCGTTACTAAAAAGGATGCAATTCCGAGACATCCGTCATTTGATAAACAAAACTTTATTTGTGTGTCTTGAATCCATGTTTCCAGGTTTCTGCTTTGTTCATTGAAACTCTTGCAATGTGATAAAAAGATTTTACTGCGTGTGCTGGGAGCAATGCAGCCACTCCAAAGTGAGGATCATTGTCCAGGTCATTCCAAAAGACTGGTGTGCCTGCTACATCATTGTGCATTATGCTTTGTTAGACAGAAAATCCAGTTTATAAAATGTTTTAGAATATTTTCAGTTAATTTATTTGAGAAGAAGATTTATCCATTGTTCTTGTGCTTTATGATTCTTACTGTACAAGGCTCACAGAGGTGAACATTGAAGCTTTGAGCTTTGTAATGTAAATTCTCAGGAGCAGCATGAGCATTTCCAGTGAAAAACTGGGAATCTACTTCATGAGACTGAATCTCCTGGAAGGCGTTTTCAAGGTTACCTACAAGACATCGGAGTTCTGAGCTCAGGTTTGAATGTTGTTTGAATACATTGTTGTGGTTTTTTCGCCAAAGGGAAAAGCACGTTGCGGGGGAGTGAGAGAGAGAGACTGACTTGGTCAGCATAACTCAGCTAGAAGGGGCCAGAATCAGTGAGAAATCCCATGCTCTGAAACTGGAAAGAAAGCCTGCATTGCGGGTAAGCTGCATGCCTGGACTTGCAGGGTGCAACACAGAGGAAAGATTCACAATGCGGAACAGACAGGTAATATATGTTGGATGTGTCCCAAACCCTGTATGGCTGTAAATAGTCCTGTAAACAACTGCAGCCTAATTTAGAAGGAAACCCCTTTGTTATGAGAGATCTTGGTCCATGCTGATGTGTTACAGACCTAGAAAAGCAGCTAGAAGTGAAGCATGTGTCACCTTTCTAGGGCACAGCTATAGGTAACTTAGAACTTATGAGCTGCATTTTAAATTGCAATTCTATCTCTCAGAAGACAGGCAGGGAAGAAAGGAGGAATAACTTAAACTTTCTTGTTGACTTACTGAAGAAATGGATGTTAATATGTTGATCTCAAAACCTGGGTCATTAATTCCTCTGTAGTGCTTACCATGTTATGTGGTGCTGTACAAAGTGAAAATTCAGGCACCCTGGTAGGGATATTGAACTGGAGCTGGGATAGGTCCTGCTGGTTCCAAAAAGTGTCATTGTTTATGGCTGTGGTTTTTGTACTGTAACAAGACATTCCTTCCCAACGTCGTATGGGTTTTCTTAGAGATGACGGGCTATATATCTACCAGTGGGAAAACACCTGAGGTGGCTTATACTGAATGTGTTCCTTTTCCCAGGAGATCAATCCACAAGATAAAGAATAAAAAGGAAAACAAAAAACTTGCAGCTGTACATTTCTTGATGTGAAAATTTTGCAGAGAAGCATGTGGAGAGGACTTTTGCTCTGTGACTTGGGTCAGGGGCAGGCGAGTAGTTTGGCTACCTCTTCCTGAAGACTGAAAAAGGAAGAGACAGTTAAGAGTGAGTGG
>WAAD01027707.1:377763-388079 GCA_013389945.1 Fregata magnificens | reverse complement strand
CCCGCCGCGTGGTTGGGAGCGGCGTGAATGCGGGGCCGGGGACCGATCGGCCCCTCAGCCGGCCCCGGGCTGATCCTGCCTCCCGCTGTCCGACTTCCCTGGGGTCGGTGCGGCTTTGGCGATAGTTTAGAGGAAGACAGACCTGTTGGAAATGGGCCGGTGGTGAGAAGGCGCGCTGCCGCTGGTGTTTGTCCGAGAGGGGTGGCGGTGCCTGTTGCTGTTGTTGTTGCCGCCTCTCCTCCCCCTTTCGCTGCCCCTGTGATCGTGACTTGAAGATAGAAATGGTTAAATGCCGGCTTAAATTTTAGCAAAGCGCTTTGCTTCCAAATCTGAAAAAAAAAAAATAGAGCCGAAAAAAATACTAGGAGATAGCATTTTAGTAGTGTTGACAGGAGTACTTCTGGGGACAGCGAAGCTAAGGTAGTGTAAGCCTTTTAGTTGTACATTGGATAACGTAGTATCTTGTACAGTTTTGTGGCTATACAGTATATGTAGCTATCCTGTCCAAGTTTTGGTGAAAACTTTAAAGCAAATTTTGTTTAGATAGGCTTTGCTTTAAAGGTCGTTACAATTTTTGTGGCTAGCTGTCAAACTCCTTGATTCACTTGTTTCACACTGTGATGCTGTGTGTCCTATATAACTTGTAAACAAGATTTATCTGCAGTGGATTTAAGAGTAAGTACAAGAAGATAGTATTTGAATTTTTTATTCTGACGATTGATGAAAGCAGCTTTAGAGACTGGCTAGTAGATGTGAAAGAGTGCAGGAACAAGGAGGAGACAAATGTAAAATTGTGGTTTGAGATAAAAGGGTCTCTTTTGGATTGTTAATTTAAAAGATCTCATTAAAAAGATACAAAGGTGGTAGTAACTTACTTAGTAGCTTACACACATTAAACTTAGTTCTTCTTGAATCATGTTAAATGAGATGCTTTTCTTTTCTTATCTTGTAGTAAGAGTCCAGGATGAGTTATGCAGAAAAACCTGATGAAATCACGAAAGATGAATGGATGGAAAAACTTAATAACTTGCATATCCAGAGAGCAGACATGAACCGCCTTATCATGAACTACCTTGTTACAGGTAAAGATGAGTAGTAATGCTAGGAGGGTCTTAAAGGCATGTCGCTTATTTTACCAAGACAGACAGTTTTGGCTTGAATATGCTACTAGATGGAGTGAAATTAAGGGCTTTAAGGATTCAGTGATTGCTGTTGGCTTCTCTTAGCAACGTACAACTGCTCTTGTGTTCTCTTAAGTGGAAACTGACTGAGATTCAGAGCATTTATTATTATAATTATTCAGAGCAGTTATCATGCAATAGAAGTGAGATTTATTAATGTTAACTATTCTGCTAAAAGATACAGAAAATAAAATATTTTCTAGAATGCTGTTAACAAACATGGCCCACTTCTGTATGAGGTCCTTTTTTGTGCTAAGAGTTCAAGATACGTTGCAGTTGTTAAACAGCACTCTGAAAGCTGCACAGAACAACTCTCAGAAGCAAGTTTTAACTGACTAGAAAGATAAACTTTAAAAGGGCACTGCTGACAAAATAATTTGAGACCAGAAATATTAACCGCTTCAGCACATAGCCTAACGTTATACTTAAAACAATCAAAACCCCTTGGAAATTGACCCTAGCAATTATGGTGCATACCATCACAGTAAGCTATACTAGGGCGGAGGCATCTATATCCGATCTACACCCCTGTTTACATTGGCGTGGAGGTGAAGCCTCTGGGATGAAGGAAGAGCGTCTCAGTGGCGTAAATCATTTTTGTGTGTATGAAAGTACGATTTAGGATTTAAAATGTTACAACTTAAAAAAAATAGACTGTTAGTATGAGAAAGCAAAATTCATTTTCATTTTCTATTTCTTCTCAGTAAAACTACTAGGTCTGTGTAAACAGATTTGGGGGCTGGAGGGAGAAGCAAAACCACCCAAATTTTGAAAATGTGATTTTGAAAATCTCATTTTTTAATAAGTACACTGCTCCAAGTATAAAACAAGCTTTCATGTTAAGAGGTATCGGACTACAAGTTGCATGCATACTTAGAGAATGAGGGCACTTGACTTAAGAATGAATTCAGCATGTACTGTTAGATGCCTGTTGGATAAGTGCCTATTTAAATAGATAAGATTTTTCGGAAGTTCAAACTTAATCTTTAAACCCCCAAAATGCACAAGCAATACTCAAGTCTTTTTAAGCTTTTTTTTTTTTTTTTTTGAAGTGTTTCATAAAATATATTTATAGGTAAAATGTTTCTATTCCAGAGGGCTTTAAAGAAGCAGCAGAGAAATTTCGAATGGAGTCTGGAATTGAACCCAGTGTTGATTTAGAGACTCTGGATGAAAGAATAAAAATTCGAGAAATGATATTGAAAGGACAGATTCAAGAAGCCATTGCATTAATAAACAGCCTCCATCCAGAATTGTTGGATACAAACAGATATCTTTACTTTCATTTGCAGGTAAGGACAGGTGGCAAACTTTATCTTTGTTTTAGAGGTTGCTGAGAGACTGGAAAAAGTGGTGCAGATTTTACGAGTATGTTGGAAGGTTCCTGACTGAACATGGATGCCATTTCAAGTGTTTGTTCTCAGCACCATTTTGTAGCAACTGGAAACTTTGTGGCATGATGCAGGAACCATCATATACAATTAGTAATGTGAAAACTTAGAACAGCAGCAGTGGCCTGTAACTTACCAACTTGCGATTACTGTTAGTCTGAATTTCTAGTGGTTCTTTCAGTAACACATCTTTTCAAAACCTGTTACTCGAAAGCATCAGATCACCTTTTTCAGTAGATTTTGTAGACAAGTCCGCTGCTCCTTGTCTCACACGTTGAGAAGAATTGACCTCAAACTGTCAAATTATGAATTAGTGTTTGTCTCAAATTACACACTAATGTCTGAAGATTACAGTCTGGAAATACTGAAGATTTGTTAATTTGTTTAGCTAATATTGCTGTGTCTTTCCTATGTAGCAGCAGCATTTGATTGAACTGATTCGGCAGCGTGAGACAGAAGCAGCTCTGGAATTTGCTCAGACCCAATTAGCAGAACAAGGCGAGGAGAGCAGGGAATGCCTGACGGAAATGGAGCGTACGCTAGCTTTGCTTGCCTTTGATAATCCCGAAGAATCACCATTTGGAGACTTGCTTAACATGATGCAGCGACAGAAGGTAGTCCTTTCTCAAAAGGAAATTGATGTCTTTTATTCATATGTGGTGAAAATCGTGTCCAAATATTTTTGAAATGTTTAGAAAAAATGTATATAGTGGTATGCAAAAGAACAGAAGTATTTCTTAAGCAAGATTCAAAAAAATGGTGTTAATGTATTCAGCTGCTTGGCGCTTTTCCTTGTCTTCTCTAGGCTCATAGTCTGTGGAGCTTTGTCCTGACCATGTTCTGAGGAATTAGAACACTAGGTGTGATATTTTCAATGTCTGTGTGACATTAGCAGTATTAATCGTAGGAAAACTTATTACTGAACTCCAGTATTTCTTTTCCAGGTATGGAGTGAGGTTAATCAAGCTGTTCTAGATTATGAAAATCGTGAATCAACACCCAAGTTGGCAAAATTACTGAAACTACTACTGTGGGCTCAGAATGAGCTGGACCAGAAGAAAGTGAAATATCCCAAAATGACAGACCTCAGCAAGGGGACGATTGAAGAACCCAAGTAAAACGTGTGCAGATGGACATCAAACAATCTTAGTACTGCACAGTATACATTTATATCAGTCTGTGACTGAAAATATTTTTACTACAGTACAGCACTCAATTCAGATTTTTCAATGAACATCTAATTTGAAGGGAGAAAAGTCCCTTTTAAATGCTGCAAAAACTGCATTGAAAGGCGCTGTATCTCTTTGAAAGTCTGACTTAGGCTATGCACTATAATACATTTTTAAAAAACAATTAAACAAGACAGGAAAAATAGCATTTTTAAAAGTACAGATCTCAAGCTTTCTAATTGGCTACTGATGCCTAGTTTAGTGGCCAGTGAGTTAATACGGAGTTATATTGGCAACTATTCAGTTAAGTTTAACTGTCTCCTGTTTGAAATGTGTATATAGAACAGTGAATATTTTCTACCTTTAAGTTATAGCCAGATATACATTCCCCTTAAGAGTAACCGGTCAAGTTTTCATCTATAAACTTTCCAGTAAGGTCAACCTTTTGCTTAGGAAATAGTGTACAAACTTGTAAATCATAATTTAAGGACTTTTTTTTCCTTGTTTCTGACTTTTTGGTGCTTTATATGGTGAGAGCTATGTTCATAACGGATCAGTGACCCATCTTTTCAGGAGGAGTATTGTTGGAAATAAGTTTTGGGGTTTTTTCTTAATTTTCCTGAATGACCAAAATGGCCCCCAGAGGCATTTGAGGGTTTTTGTAACAGGGGCCTTTCCCCTCTATGTTAAATTTGCAGCTGTAGACACTGCAGTGATTCTACTAAAGCTTTGAAGGCCGTTGGATGTTTGTAAGCTGAAAGACATGCTTGTGTTAAGAAATTAAGTGGGGGGAGAGGTGCTCGTTGAAGCCTCTGATGCATCATCTTGTGCAGGATCTGCCTTTATGCTTGCTGAATAAGAATCGTAGTTTTAGAGCTACTTGGGCTGTTTTTATGCCTTGAGCTGAGCGGAGCAGGGCTGTCTAAAACCAGAAATTTCCATTTTCTCAATTTTTCCATACCTTTCTGAAGAGATGCAGTTCATGTTCACCCGTATTTGTTTACTGACTGTCCTCACTCCAGTTAGGATTATAGGTTTAATGTTTTACATGTGAAGTCCAGACTTTCAAGTCAACAAATTGTAATCTTCTGGGTATGGGATGTTCTGGTCGACTCAATTTTGCAGCACTGTACACTGGTATATATCCAGTGGTAGTAAGCACTAATCTTGCCAAATCGATCTCTAGATTTTTAGGTCCGTATATCAAGTTATTACAGATTTGCTGAACAAAGGCCGAGCTGATGGGTGAAATAGCTTAATATCGTAAGACACTGGCAGTTGTCACACCGGTCCCATACTGTACATAATCTAGTCTTGTATGGTAGATATTACCCTGTAGAATGAAACTTAGTTTTCACATAATTTTACTGGAATACTTATGCATTAAACTGTATAAAGCTTTGCAGATACACCTGACTTACAGAAACTAACAAAACCTGTTACTGATTGCATTACTGTGAACACTGTTTACTTGTGTAGCTATTTTTTGTGGGGGGAAACCATTGTTTGTTAAGCAGCTATTAGAGATGCAGAGCGCCAAGGTTAAGCTAGATGATGGATATAACAAAATGATTTGTTCTCATTTGTTACCAATCGTTCTGTTCTCCACTTTGAGGCATTTGTGGTATGGAGGTCTTAAAGTTTATACATAACAAACAAGCTATCAGTAGCCCCCCAACTACAATAGTGATCTGGCTTTCCTTCACCCAGGCTGGTTATTCTAACACCAAACTTTTAACAGTTGTGGGTTGGTTTTTTTTGTTTTGGGGTTTTTTTGTTTGTTTTGGTTTTTTTGGGGTTGGTTTTTTTTTTTTTTTTGGCTTTTTCCAGTCAGCTGATGTCTGAAAACCATGTATAACTTTTAGTTTGTGAGAAACTGTATGGTTAATGTAACTTTGTTTAATAACAAACTGCAGAAACAAAACTGGAATAGCTCTAATTTCTTCATATATAACTGATCAGCTTTTCCTCTGTTCTGACACTTGTGTTGCTAAGTCTCATCTAAAGCTTCTCCCGGATGAAGTGGAAAGTGGTGCGTTTTTGTGGCATGACTAGCATTTTTCTCCATGAGAAATGCAGTATTACAGTCCTGGTTGAGAAGTTCACTGTACTTCTAGAATGCTACATTAAGTTCCTATAGTATTTGGGCAAAGATTGAGCATAGATTACTTGAATTTTCACTAGCTTGGGTTTTTTTCCATTAAAAAATAAACATGTTTTTTAAGGGGTTTAATATAAAATTAGTATAGAAATATTTCGCTTTGTTTTTATGAACATGCCACATTGATAAGCAGCTTTAATCTGTAAAGTTTTTGGTAACTGCAAGAAAATATTGGAAAGCTATGCATTTTAGAGAAAGCATAAAGGTAGTGATAATGGTACTTCTAAGGATCTTTATATTAGTGTATATAAAATAGTTTGCATATACAAATATAATATATAATCTGTTTGAAATATTCTTGAATGATAGGGGCTGTGAAACATATTATAATTTATGGAAATATTGTACACAGTAAACAGACCTCTCAGTACACGAATGAACTTTTGTCATATGCATGAGAAATGTCTTATTTGGTGACTACTAATGAATGGGATTTTGTTAACCCATTTTTGTTAGATAACCACTTTAACAAGTATTATTAAATGCCACTTTGATCAGTTTGCTTTAGTGTAAAAATACATATTTTGTTCCACTTAATTTAGAACAATATGAAAATAAGTTTTGTAAGAAGATTTGTTCCAAACTCAATGGTGGCAAACAAATTCAGTGATTAAATGTGGTACACTACACTCGTTCCTCCCCCAACCTTTCCTTTGTTGAAAGCAAATAAGATTTTTTTTCATTAATGCTGTGGACATGAAGAAGTTGGGTTGTAAAATATCCTGTCTTATATGCCTCTGCAGAAAGGCTGTATATCAAGTGTGTTTTGATTAGGCTACAAATCTCTCCTTTTTCCAAAACGTACCCCCTCCCTAATAACTGTCGTCTTCGCTGTTACCATGTTTCGTTTCTGCCTGTCAAATCTAAGCTGAACTGTGGTTGCTTCTGTTGTACAATGGAGTCATTTGTGAAGGGTGGGGGATAATGGATTTCCATGAAGATGAAGTACTGGTGGTACTTTCTGAGAAATACTTACTGAACTGTTTAATTTTATATAGCTAGAAAAACAGAGGCTGCTGCACGGAAACTAAGAGCAGAATTTTAAGTAAAGCATTTCCTCTCAAGACTTTTGAAGAGGCAAACATATACAGCTTGAAACCAGGTGAAGTACCTCTCTCTCTCTCTAAGATGATTTCATTGAAACACTTTCAGCTCTTTCCACCCACATTAAAAGGAAAATTGAAATGAATGTGGAGAGCACTTATGTAGCATTTAAGATGTGTGAAATTACCTGGAAAGAATTCTGTCTCCTTTCCACTCCTTGTACATATAGGGGAAGCCATTACATTATTCTAGGATGATTTTATTGTTTTTAATTTGTAAAATTTATGCTTTGTATGCTTGAGTATAAGCTTAAAAGCATTACTTAAAAAAATCCTTGACTAGTAGATGAGTGTTGCTTGACTTATTTCAAACCACTTTTTGTCCAAGTTCGTTACGAAGCTTATTAAATTGAGTTGGAGCGTGATCCCTGTGTGTCTTATCTTCACGGGTAACGGGGCCTCCTCCTGTCAACAGCAGCTGAAAGCATCCTTGAGATACTTAAAGAATATGAAAGGATATGGAGTCATGTTTTGCCCTAAATCTGCATTTAGGCTACAGCAAGTTGAGATGGGTTCTGACCTGCACTGTAGATCTCCCTCCCATCCAGAAGCAATGTCACGGGTCGGTGTTTGTTTCTGCTATAATGTCCTTAACGAAAAGGGACGATTAGGCTTTATGGCTGTTGCGTGAGCAACGGTGTCCCCAACCCTGCTCGTCAGCTGGTTCGCTTTATGTGCTCAGCTGTGCAGAGACAAAACACAAAGCTTATGAATAGCACCCTCAAAAGGATTTGTTTTTCTCAATGGACGCGTCTTAGGTGCTAGAAACTATTTTTATTCTTTTCCTCTCCCCTCCTGCCTTCGTATAGTTAGAGTGAGGACAAGATTGGCCAAAGTACCGGTAGGCTGCACGTTGTTATGATCAGGCACCTTGGAACCAGAAAGCCCCGTGCATTCTGTTGTGCTCCTTACGTTAAATGGGGATTCCAACAATATGCTGCTGCCTTATACCCACCTGGATCAATTTCTGCATGGGAGTTGCTGCTCACTTAAAAGCGGTCTCAATTTGTCAACTTCTCTGATCATTTGCTTATTTTTCAGCATACTGCTGTCTGCAGCAGTTTTGCAAAGTTAGCACTAGAAACCACATGCATTTTCTTCAGGCTGTGGACAAGTTGGATTGAAACTGCTCTTGGTTAGCAGGGAGCTTTCAAGCTACAGTTGGACCATCGTTGCAGGAGACAACAATTGTCCTTTATGGAATGTGTGCGCCTATTTCTCCTTGCACACCCCTTCAGGATTTGGTCTTGATCTATGCTTAACTTCATAAAATCTTCAAATAATACAACCATTGCCTGGATAAACTTCAGTGATAGCAAATGTCAGCTCAAATATTAACCCAATAATCTTTTGTTTGGTTTAAACTTTTGACAGATTAAGCTGAACACAGGAAAAACTAGAGATTGTGTTCTTGCATAAGATCATTTTCTTTAGTCAGCACCTGTCTTCTGAACTGATTCCATTTGCTATTTAATCAGCTTGGTGGGAGGTTTGCTTCTAGAAAATTATGCAGCAGTAAAAGGAACCATGTCTGTGGTTTTACTTTTTAAACTTATTTATGTGCGTGTGATGGATGTTACACTCTCACTTTTTTTTAACTGCAGCTATTTTTGACAGTGAAACTAGCTGCTTACGTGAGAAGCAAATTAGTCAAAGAAGCTATTCATTGAAGAGGTGATGCTGAGCAGTACAAGGAGAGGAACTGAAAAGTACAACAAATAAAACTTTGTGCGACGTGCTTCATTTCCAAATTGAATCATAACTTTAGTAAGTTAGTAGCCAATGTTGCAGTGTCTCTGTTGGAGGTAACTTGCATCCAACAGCAGTGAAACTTGTATTAACTCTTACGCGGGTATGAGTTAATGAGTATTTTGTATTTGTGATTACTGTAGCACGCCAAAGACCTCTTCAGGTCTTTTCTGAGCTTATTACATGCATTTCACTTCTTTAGTTACATCAGCACTCATCTCCCCTTCTGCCTTGAGTTAACTCCAAACATATACAGTCTTTAAAAAAACCCATATTGAACAATGGTTTTGATTTTTGGCTGCATTTTACCGTGACTTGGCTCCCTCTTCTGGAAACGGGCACAGTAGCAGAGTGAATAAAAATTCTTTATAGTTTCCAGTTTCCTGTCCAAATAAAGGGAGGAAAGCTTACAACTGGATGAAGGCTAAGCCCTGTGGTTACTACACATGGTTCCCCTCAGTTTCCACTTGTACCAAAGCTTGTTTTATTTGTTTTCTGTCGGTAGCAGGTCTATGCGACCATGTGTGACTATGCCACAGGCCTTTTGGAGGACATCCCTTTCCTCTGAGGAAGAGATGCTGAAGCAGAGAACAAAGTATGATTTTACGAGATTTTTTTTTTTTTTTTTTTTTTTTTGCTTTTGTCAGCCCTGGTGACCTCCTTCTTCTGGAGTTGTCTCTATAGTGTGTGAGGAACCTTTTACCATTTCACTTTCTAAGGTTTAGCTCAATAATACTGTTACCCCTCTTGATTTAAGTAGCTAACTGCTCCTCAGGGACCTGCAAAGTATTCCTGCTAGAAGAATGGGTGAGTTAGCTAAATATTAGTCTGCTACAGGCTTAATTTAACGAGCATTTACAGGCTGCTGGCTGCAGGAGTAGCAGAGGGGAGATGCCTGCCCTGCACCTGCGCCCTGTACTTTTTGATGTGGCGCAGAAGCTCTGGTACCTTTCCCAAGGGCCATTTACGACCTTGGTCAGGCTGTGCGGGAGCTCTTCCATCCATTGCTGACCTGAAGTTTTTCTGTGCCTGCATCTAAGCTGTGCTCGGTCACAGAATCACCTGAACAATGTCTGCACAAAGCTCCTCCACCTGCTCATTCAGATTCCTGAAGTGAGTCACGAGTCCTTTTGTTTTGGACTGAGATAACCATCATTTTAATTATCTATTTCCGTGAAGGAGTCTGATTATCTCTCAGGTACTTACAGCAAGGCAACAGCTCTATCCAACGGAATTAAATCAAGCTGAAGCAATACCGATTCCTATTTATTTTTTCCTTAAATTCTTTGGATGGGAATATCATATTCAGTTCTGATCCTTAAAAAGCAAGAGAGAGAGACTTTTCTGCTGGCAAACCTATGACAGGTAGAGGAGCAGGGGGCCGTCTCACCAACAGCGCGTGTAAAGTTGCGCTTTCCAGGTATCCGAGGGAGAGGAGAGACCCTGATTAGTCCGCTCTGTTAACCCCGCTCGATTTTGTGGATGGGGATGTGGGTATTTACCGGAGGAGGAGGGAAAAAAAAGAGAAGAAACCCCACAGGTTTGCGGGTGATGGATGGAGA
>WAAD01027707.1:314327-377603 GCA_013389945.1 Fregata magnificens | reverse complement strand
CTCCCCTGCTTGCAGCGCTCGCCCGGGACCCCCCCCACCCCGCCCCGCATTCCCCGGCCGGTCCCCTCCCGGCCCCGGGACCCCCCGCAGCCTCGGGCAAGCTCAGCCGGAGCCCCGCTCCGCCGCCTCCTGATGCAGCTCCTGCAGAAGATGCAGCTTCGGGATGGAGGGGGTCGGGCAGCCTGAACCCTTCCCCGGAGAGGCGGTTTGGGGGGGTGCTGGGTGCTCCCCGCCGGGAGAGCGGCCGGGATGCCGCCGCTCCGAGACCCTCCTCTCCCCGGCCCCGATGGTGCCCCCCGGGGGTGCAGGAGGACGGTACCGGGGGACACGGTCCCACCGCCCGGGGCAGTCCCCGCCGTCTCACCGCGCCGGGCTCCGACGGAGACGGTAGAGGCAAGGGGGAAGATACGGAGGTGCTGTGAAAGGCAGGGGAAAAAAAGTCTGTTGAGCTTTTTTCTGGCCTGTAGTCGGTTATTTAAACATGCCGTTGAAACCACGATGAGGTTCTTACCGAAGCATTCCAGCAGGGATGTTCGTACTCGTGATAATAAGTAATTAAGACAAAGCCTGGAATAGTAGCTGGGCAGCAGCTAGACAGCACGAACTGTTCTTCAAGTTAAGTAATTAAAATAGTTAAAAACGCTATTGAGCCCAAGCTGTCCACTTTTAACAGTAGGGGCATACGCAAACGCAGGGTGCTCTTGTGTTCGGAGCAGAGGCTACGAACCAGGGACCGAGCTGGGATACCCGGGGCTGCTCCTCTCTGCCGCCCTGGGAAAGTCACCCAGCACCTCGACCTCAGGATCTGCCACTTCTCCCGGCTGAGGCAGGGTGAGATGATGATTCAGAAGTGCCGTGTGGCAGCTGGAAGTGACGGTCAGAGGCTTTTCCAAACTGGGAGCCCCTGGACTCCACTGTGTCGCCCCTGCGCTTTTGAAATTTGGGTCGGGTTAACGCTGCCACGAAGAGGAACTAAGGCCTGGCTGCCGCTGCGGTGGCCTGCCCCGCGGGCTCCCTGCTGCCCTTCGCCTTTAGGGCCGGTGTGACCCTGTGGCGAGCTCCGGCCCTGGCAGGAGAGTGGAGGGGCAGCCACGGGGACGGGTGACAATCAGGAACGTGTGGCCAAGGGGAGGAACTGCCCCCTTCCAGCAGCAATTAGCCGCTGGATAAATTGAGGTTTATCATCAATCACTTCCTGCAGCGGCAGCAGGCCGATAGCTGGCTTTAAGCTGCCATCCCAAGGGAGACTTCTCCTGCAGTCAGAGACCTGGAAGTCTAATCAAACCCACGCTCATCTCGAGTAAGGGGGTAGGTCTCAAAAGCAGACCTTTGGCACTAGGGTTGCTTAAAATTTGAAGATTCTTTTCCCCAACAGCACTTAGGAAAATTCCTTCTCTCTGTCTCCCCCTTTGTAACTTTTCCCTAAGTCTTTGTGAAATGGGAGTGGTGGGAGAGGAAGAACCCTGCACCAAAGTTTCATGAAACAAAGTTTCTGTTTAGATGTTTTTCCTCTAGAAAAAATTAAATACATTTGGCCAGAACGAATCCTCCAGTTTCCCAAATCTCTTCGAAAAATGCAAACCATAGATAACGCTTTCCAAAACAAAAGAGGTGATTTATTTATCAAGACAGATGTATTTTGAAGCAATTCTGACCATCTTAAGTGCTGCTAGTAATTGAAAGAATCCAGTTAATGCGAAGGAGCCGCAGGATAACCATAACTCCCATCAGATCGTTATCTATATTGCAATAATTCACAGAAGCAGAGATCACCTCCCTGTTGTTTGGCGTAGACACACAGGCGTGGTCACAGCCCGTGTTTGGGGAGGCTTTATGGAGGCTTTATGGTCTAAAGTAAAGAGGGCAGGCGGAGGGTGGAAACGGGAAGCAAGGAGCAGAAAGGGGGAGCGATCTGCCAGATCGTGTGAGCAGGTTGGTTGAGTTGTATAAAATGCCTCATTGGATGGTTCAAAGTCAATTTGGTGGACAGTTTTCAAACAGCATATGCAAATAAAAAGCTCTCACCATTTCCAAGTAATGAGCTATTGCCATGGAGGCAAGGTTTTATCAAGTGGGGGAAGTGACATGGGTTCTCCTTTCATGCTCCAACAAAAGACATGCCAGGCAGCCTTCCAAGATCTGTCTGCACCGTCAGTGCAAGGAGAGATAAACAGTTATCTTGGCAGGTTTATTTTTCCATCTTTGTTCATGCTGCTTCTTCTTTTGTCCTCCCTTTTTTTCAGCTGGCTTTTCCTTCCTCTTCCACTGTTCTTGCCCTATGCTTTATCCTGCCTCTCTGGCTGCCTTTCCCAAACTTTTCTGCAGGTTTCCAATGGCTCCGTTATCACACATCTCCTCTTCCTCTTCCAAGAAAAACACTCGGGGATTTCTGTTTGGGGCTTGAAAAAGCCCTCACGTTTATGTAGCGCTTCTGGACGTTTAGATAGGACTTTTTTTATGGAGGTCTTAACATGCCAAAGCAGGACTCCTCAGGCAGTAGATGTGTTTTAGCATCTCTGGTTTAACTGCAGGAAGATTGAAGTGCTGAGAAGAGAGACCTATTGCTGAAGGTTGCACACAAAGCCACGGGCAGATCCAGCAGTAGATGTGGGGATCACATTTTGGATGGTGCCTCCAGGAGGGAAATACAACATGGAAAAGTCAGTGTGTCCTGGGAAGCAAATGACTTCTGAAACCGCTCTGCATCTCCCAGCCTCTGGCTACACCTGAAGACAAGGGATTATTATAACAGTGTCTTTAAGCTCCAGAGATAAAAGGAGTTGTACCACCGGCCACAAGCTGGTCTCCAGTCGCCTGACCACGCTCTTTGCCTGGAGCCAACAGTCACATTGTTTTTCTGAGTTCTGTGCCCTGATCTTTTGTCAACACAACATTGCAGCTGTAGTTGCATTTTTTTTTTTTCTGATGGTTGGGGTTTTTTTTTTATTGTACAAGTTCCTCACCCTGGTTTTAATCATGCCCTTGCTAAGAACTTTTTTCACGTGGAAAATGTAAGCAAGACATGCGTTTCGTTCCTGGCTGATCCATGTATGCCCTTAGATCAGCGTGCAAAGCACGCGTGCGCTTCATTATTGCGTTTTCCCACCGCCTCCACCTGGACTTAACAACTATTTCCAGCTCATACGGGCTGCTGAAATCTAATTTCATCTTTGCTTTTGCCGAAAGCAAGAAATGAAGAGAGGGAATAAACCCAGAGCCGTGCTTGCTGAACACCACTTTGTTGCCATCTGCGGCTCTGCGGAGGGAGTTTGTGCACGGGAGGCGGGCAGGAAACCAGCAGCTTTCCCAGGAAAAAAAGCCCTGTGTCCTCTGTGCTGCTCTCGGCCGTTAGCTGGTGGATCGGAAAAAAACCCCTCCTCTAAACCCCAAAGTTACTTTTGACAGCGTCAAATCATTAGCTTGGAGCCGGTCTGCAGCACGACAAAATCAACTCAAGGAGGGGGAAAAAAAAAAATCTCTCTCTCTTGACAAGCATGTTAGATTTTCAAGGGAAAGAGAAATTGTTGTTGAGAAAAACAAAGAGAGACAAGTGAGAGGACTGTCAAACGGGGTTAAAAATAACTACCTGGGTATTATCTCCTCACACAGGAGTGTCTGCATGACTGCTGTGTTTACACCACGTCAGTCAGGCCATGGTTGTGTTGGAGATTACTGTAAATTAAAGCCATAGGCAGGTAAGCTGGAAAAGAGGTTTTTGAAGGGGGATACTCCCATGAGGCTGGGAATGGGTCACGGGGAGAAGAATGTCCCCAGGCTGTGGTGCAGCAGGCGAGCAGGCGCGGGGGGGACCGCAGGCACCGGCTGCCCACGCTGGGGACGTTCCCCTGCGAAGTAGCCCCATGCTTGGGCTGCTGAGTGCCCTTGGTTTGGAGCTGGTGGCCCTCCAGCGTGGCTGGGAGCTCGGTACCACCACAGGGGCTCATCCCCATCCTGCTCTGGGGTTCTTGCAGGGACGGGTGAGTGTCCACTGCTGGCAGCTGGGATGGGCGAGCGGGCTGGGGGCACTGGAGGTGGCTCCAGCTGATGTACCCTCCGTGCATCTCCCACAGAGCTACTTTTAGTCTCTTTTTACAGAAAAGAGCTGCGGTAGAGATGCCCTGGGGGTGGGCGGTATGCCCCACCACCGATACATGCACCCACCTTGGCCGTGGCGCAGCTCCAATGCAGATCAGGAGCTGCAGCTCCCAGTTCTCCCAATTCCAATTCCAGTTATGGAAAACACCCACAAACCTCGGAGATAGCTTCTGGCCAAGAGCTGTTGCTGGGACAGACTCTTTGTGGTCTTGCTGTCTAACACAGCGCTCTCACCACCTGAAAATACCTGATGGTCCAGACTCGTGCCTTGAAGGGGGTGCTAAACTGTAATCTAATTGATAGCCTGAACTCCAGCAAGTCCATTTTAACAGTGACCTGCAGTGTCTGCAAAGACAGACCTGCAGACTGGGGGAAAGGAGGGAGGCAAGTCAAGAGAAATAAAGTTGAATAAATATTTGCTCTGTGGCATCTACCAGAGAAATTCCTCCAGCAGGAAAACACACTGCAAATAAAGATACCCTATGCTTCTGGCTCTCCTTCCACCGCAGGATGGCTAGGCTTGGTTTTGTCCCTTTGGGGCTCTCAGGCATCCTTAAAAATCAGTCTTAACCACTGTGCCCTAGGCAGGGGACCCGTTTTGTTGGTGGGAGCTGGGTCCCAGGGGAATCACTAGATGCTTCGAAGCAAAGCTGTGACCACCCAGCACCCAGGGCTGTGTTTGGAGGAGGACAACCGAGGGACATCAGGTAGGGCTGCTCAAATACAGGGCTGCTGCCGTACAAAAAGCCACCCAGGAAGAGTCATTAGCGCTCGAGCTAATTATAGTCTGTCTGGGTGGTGGTTGGAGGTTTACGAAATAGGAAGTGTTTTCTAGCTGCATGGCTGCTTCACTCAGTAAAGAGGGTCTCGGTGACATGCAGAAGGGGATGCACCTGCGGTGCCTGTTTCTTGTAAGCAGAAAGGCATGGCAGGTCAGGAGAGCACAGGCTGGGCAGCGAGGAGCTGCCGCCATCACGTGGCACCCAATTAAGTCAATTAGGTGGCTCCAGACAAGCTCCGGTGATTCACCTGCTGATGGTTTGGAGGTGGCTGCTCCCTCTTGCAGAGTTTTCTGCCCCATGTAGCCGGGGGTCGGCCAGGACCAGCACAGCGTTGCGGGGAGATGCTTGGTCTGTCCACATGGCCGGTGAGACAGGCACGGTGACACCGATGACACCAACGGCTGTGACTTCCTTACGTTTAGATGTGCTTTACTCTGACTCAGTTTGGTTATGTCCAGCACAGATTATCTCTGCCTCCCTCATCAGGGAAGCCATTAGATTTAATTTGTTAACACTGGTAAAGCTCTGCTTTTCGGATGGCTGGTGTTACCTGCAAAAACTGTTGTTTGATTTGTTATTATTCCTTAGTTTTTGAAGGAGAGTTTTAGTTTTTCCCCGTTGTGCTAGTCGAGGTTTCTCCTACAACCTTTGCTGTTGTTGTTTTGCACTGAGCAGAACATTGACTCATCGGCAGCCTCTGTGATAACTATAATTAGGAGAAAATGCATTTACAAAGCTCTTTCCTCTGATGCAAGCACATCATTGTCCTTGCAGAGAAATAATTCTTGCCATGCTTTCAGGTGGGTGTGGGCAGCTAGTGATTACATTTGACACTCATATTATTTGAGTGGATTTTCCTAGCTGGATATGCTACTTAGGGAGTGAGTGGTAGTCTGAAGCTGTCTTTATACTCCCCGCTTGTTTTGAGCATAAGTCTCTACCGATGCACTTAAACATATAGAAAAAGAATATGAATGTATAGAATGGAGTAATCAAAGAGAGCATTGAGACTGTGTCATATACCCAGAGACTTATTTAGTGCTTTTGAAAAAGAATAAAAGTCAAGAGAAAATAATTCACTGAAGTTTTGTCAAACCATCAGCTGGGGAGGAGGCTTGTCGGGAGAACGTCTCTACCTGGCAATCCCTTCCCACTGCTGTATCTGAGCTGCGCTTTGAATGGTGTCTTGCTTTTGCAGGGAGCCACATGGCACTTTGTGCCCTGCTCTCAGGCAGGTTGGACTTGTTGCCTGGATAGCCCAGCGCTGCTGGCCTGGCTGCCTCCCCCCTGCCATCCCCAAATCCCCTTGTGTGCCCCCAGTGCAGGGGCCGGGGGCTTGGGTGACTCTGCCCACCTTGTCGGGGTGAGAAAAAAGGCTGGGAGCTCACAGCATCCCCTCCTGCTCCTCCGCCCTGAAGCCAGAGCTGCTTTGCAGCCTGCTCATTGCTTTTTTGAGTTCAATCCATTGGTACCAAACCGTGCTCCCCCCGCCTGCACCTTCCTTGGACACCGGCATTGCTGCGTATAGGTTTTGCTTTTCCTAGCTGCAAACACCCACCAGAGGGAACAGACCTTGGCAATATTATAAAGAGAAGCAGAGTAAAGACTAGTTGAGCTGCACACATCTTTTTCTCTCCATCTTACACCTTGCACAGCTGTATAGGCTTTAGGGCCAAGGAAGTACAGTCGATCTAATATCCCATTAAAATGCTGCTGCGCTCATCAGAATAACTGCTGGGAGAAGAGGCAGAGCTCAGCCCCGCTCCAGACAGTGAGAAAGCTCATAAAGGTCTCCTTTTGCTTTGGGGGGAAAAGCACAATTTATAAAACTATCTCAGCGGCTAAATAATAGGAAATACTACGCACATCGCAGGCTGTTGCGTTTTACTTGGTCACCTCAATTGTTGCAGGTTCAATAGCTCAAATTAATCAGCACCGTGCCGCTGTAGATAACGGGAGAGATTATGGCCCCGAATTGGCAACAGCCCATTTCTGCGGGTGCAGAAGCACTGATGAGGCAGGCGCGGGTCGGTCGCTTACACCTGCATGCATCTGATCCTGGGTCGTCTTAAGGCACCCCTCTGAGGGCTCTCCATATCATTTTCCATCACCGCTTACCGCCCACCTCCCCTCTGCCTCCAATGGGGGATTTATACCCAAAAACGCCTGCCTGTATCATCCTGCTGGGGTTGGTCTGACCTGGACACTCGGTGTTGGGAGCCTTTGGTTTCGCTGTGCTTTGCTGTAGCAAGCTGAAGTTGGTGGAGCCGCTGCTGCCGGAGCTGGCTGGGGCAGGTGATTAAAAAACCAAATCACCTTTGGTTTTGCAGCAACTGAAGATATGATTGCTGTGTGTCTTCCGCTTGGCGTAAGACCAGGAGGGACTCTGAGAGCGTTAATCAGCCAGTTCAAATGGCTGAGGCAGGTCAACCCTTGGTTACTCATTCCTCCAGCAAAGATACGTGAGGTTTTCTAGTTCCTGTGTTATTTTGTACGTTTGTATGTGTGCACAGTAAAGACAGTTCCACCCTTCAAAGCACCAACTGAAACGCTTCCAGTGCCTCCTGCCAGAGGTTGGCACTGAGCTGCTTATCTGCCTCGTTGGGAAACGGCGATAAATTCACCTCCAGCGGGCACGGCTGTCCGGTGTGTTTTACTTTTCATTGTTCCCTTGCCTCCCTCCGTGACGGGCCATTTGACACAGTTATAAATGGTCTTGTGCTGTGTGGGATTAACCTACATTTATCATAATTCCAGCACAGAGAAATAAATGCTCATTTCAATATAAAAAGTGACCCAGGTTGTTTCCTGCACAGAAGGCGGGTATGTTTAGTAGGGTGGAAAGCACAGAGGTTAATGCCTCGGTACAGTGAATTCCCCAGTCATCTCTGGGGCAGAGAGAGTCTGTTTGCTCAATGCTTTGTGCTCTGGCCTCTGGGCATAAAAATAACCAAATACAAATAATACGAATAGTGGGTGTTCTCACTAAGCTTTTAACTCCGTAATTCATGGGCAAAGGGGGGACCCAGGCTGACATTAGTGAGGCTGCGGGAAGACAGAGGAGTTCACCTACACCTGGGGCCTGAAGCTGGCAGCAAAATGTGGGTCTCTGCTCCAGAAGCACATCGCTGACTTGGAGCAGGAGAAAATTGCCTTCCCACTTATTTCCAGCCTCTGTTTTCTGCAGGAGCGCTTTTCTTGGGGCTGAGTACTCATGTACCAAAAAATATATTCTGTTAACATATTATTAGTCATATTATCTTAAACTTCTTATCAGGTCAGGCTGGATTATCTTCCTCCTCTCTCTGGGCTATTCAACGCCATCAGGTCTTGTCTCTCCGTAAAGAATTCTTCCATCTCCCTCCTATTTAGGAAGAGTAACACGCATGCCACCTCCCTTGGGGAAGGGGGCTGCAGGGTGGGGAGGGAGGTGGAGGGGGGGGAATGCCAAATAACAAATGTTTGCTACCAGGACAGTGTGTCTCATGCAAATGCTTCCAACCTCATGCACTGACCTTTCCTTTGTTATCCTTATCTTTTAAAGAACAGTTTCTAAAGCTTTTGTGTGGGGAAAAAAGCAAACAAACCAGGTTTCTCCCCTGCCTTTCCCTCCATTTGCAGTCAACAGTGTCCGAGCAGCCTGTTCCACCTTGCAGCCTACAGACAGACATTATTTTGCTGCTGGGGTCAAATGATGTTTGGGATGAAAGTCAGCATCGTTCATAAAAGTCGCGAGATGCGATACGCTCTGTGTCAGAACCGCTGTGCCACAGGGGGATTGCGCTGACCTTTATTTTATCAAGACAGACTTGTTAGGGCTTTCAAGCAAACCAGTCTGACCCGTAAGTCCTTGCTGTGCATGGATCTACCAGGCAGACCATTCCATCTGCCCTTTCCCCATCTTCCTCTCCATCCTTGCAGGCCCGAGTCCCGCATCTGGACGGTGATGTTGCTGCTGGGGACGTGCCTGCTGTACTGCGCCCGCGTCACCGTGCCCATCTGTGCCGTCGCCCTGAGCACCCACTTCAACTGGGACAAGAAGCAGTCCGGCATAGTGCTCAGCAGCTTCTTCTGGGGCTACTGCTTGACACAGATTATCGGAGGACATATCAGTGATCAGTACTGGAAATTATTCTTATGTTTTCCTCCGCTTGGGCTTTTTAAATGACACTTAGCTTGTTTCTGACCTCTCAGTTCAAGTCTCGACAGTGGCTGTGAAATTTCCACCCTGGGACAGTGATGGGGTGGGAGGGTGACGTGTGTCCGTGGGCAGAAGCTTTACGGGGCACTGCAGGTTGCTCTGAAAGCAGTTGAGGTCGCTCCAGCAGTCTCACTCAGGGTCTATAGCTCTGATTCAGAAAGGGCACGTGTAGTTTTGACTGTCTGATTAGCTTCCTGGGTCTTGAAATTGCTGCTATGCTTATAGGGCCGTATGCACTGAAGGACTTTGCACAGGCAAAATCCCCAGCAAACACAGGGAGTGTCTACACGATCATTACTGCCTCCACAGTTCCTGCACAGTAGCTGCCAGGAGAGATCTACAGTCATATTCATGGACACTCAGACCAACATAGGTTTTTTTTTCACCTGGAAACAGCAAAGAGCACTTTTATACCAGCATAATTTTTCTGACGGAGGTTGTTTTTAGCACTGGTTCAGTAATTGGAATAAAAAAAGCAAACCCACAAGCTTACATGCTAAGCTGATGAAAGAAATAGTGGGTGTAAAGCAGACTTTTATTTTAGAGAAGTGATAAATGCTGATGCTCTTTGCATCGTTCATAGCTGCTGCTCACCGGGAGTGTTATTTGTCCGTTAACAAACAGTTTAATCCCAGCAGTGCTGGACAAACAGAAGGGTTTATAGCTGCAGTCACTAACCACAAGAAGAAATTATTGCCTTTTTGCAAGGAATACAGCTTTTTTCTATTTGATCTGCACAATCTATCTTCATTTTCAGTTCAGCACCTCTAGTTTTTCCACCCTATATTCTCATGCAATCTTTTCACAAGCAAGCCCCCATCACGGTTTCCATCATGTTTGGGAAAACCAAGTGTCTCAATTTTATCATATCCATTAAAAAACCAACTTCCCCAGCTAGCTGTAAGGAAAGATCTGAGTAACTACCTGCTCGAGTTCCTTTCCCCAGCCACACTATTCTTAGTGAGGAGGGCTTTCCTATGAAATCTTTTGTGAGGAACACATCCCTGGAAGGAGTACGTTATCCATGCAGCGCACTATGCTATTTAATTATGCTCCTTAATAGTTTGCAAGCAAACGCCTGCAAAAAACCAAATGTTAGCAGGCAGAGCTGATGCAAAAGGGCAGATGGAAGAGAAAACACCATCACTGGTTAAGAAAAGCAGAACAGTGACAGCAGCTTGGGCTTCCCCTCCATCAGAGACTTAAGTGCATCAGTGCAGTGGTGTCTCTGGGGCTGGTGAGTGCTGGAGCTGGACGGGCAGTGCTGGCGGCCGGTGTCCCAGTGAGACCAATCCCGGTGACTGGCTGCTCGCTCCCTGCTCCAGGGGAGCAGGAGGTGGGAAGGGACAAGGTCAGAGCTACTCCCCAGAGGGCTAAAGACATTTGTAAGAGAAGAACAGGTTTGACTGAAAGGTTGCTCTTAAAAACAGGCTAAACTGGGAAGAGCACTTGAGTCTTGACTGGGGGGCTTTGCCCTTTCACCCTTCCCTCATTTTTGATAACATGTTTTCTGTCTTCCAGAATAGGAGGTGAGAAAGTCCTCCTCCTCTCGGCATCAGCCTGGGGGTTCCTCACGGTCCTCACCCCGCTGCTCACCCATGTCACTTCTGCCCACCTCATTTTTATGACCTCCTCCAGGTTCCTCATGGGGTTGCTGCAAGGTGAGACCCCTGTCCTGAGCGTGTGTCTGTGTGTCTGTCTGCCCAGGGGCTTCCTTGTAGGGGGGCTCATGTGCAGTAGAATCAGAGGCAAGTCATGTGGTTTGCAGTGCATGAACCCTTCTCCTGTGGGTTGGAGCAATCCTCTGCCTCAGAACTGCCTCCCCATCCAGAACTTCCATGGGAAAAAAAAAGTGACATTTCTAGAGAAAGTCGCTGACAAATCATTCCCCTACAGAAATCTCTCTGCCAGACAAGGGCTGCTGGCTTCTGAAATCATCACTGTTCCTGTTTGATTTTCCGCATTTTAAAACTGTTCCTGTTTGATTTTCTGCATTTTAAAACTCCTTCAAAGCACTAGGGGAAAATTGGTCCTTGCCAAAACTTTTCGATAATTTGGGATGACTTTCCTTCCGTCTTGCCGAGCTGCAGCACTGGGGAACGGTTGGGAGAAGTGCATTGGCACCGATGGATTTACAGTAGCAGCGGTGATCATGAAACAGGATTACAGAGAAGACACAAACAAACCTTTCATGGCGATGGATTCATGTATTTTGTTTTATATCCCTGTTTTGAATTCACCAAAGGTCTTGTTGCTTTGTCTCAGTGTTTAGCTCCTGCTGGATCTTTTAAATTTGCTTTTGATTTGGTCACGAGGGCACAGGAGCCTGACTGCTCCCTGCCTTGCTCCCGTTGCTTGCAGGGGTGTATTTCCCGTCCCTGGCAAGCCTGCTGTCCCAGAAGGTCCGGGAGAGCGAGCGAGCCTTCACCTACAGCACAGTGGGGACTGGCTCGCAGTTTGGGTAAGTTCAAGAGGCTTTGAGCAGTGAGTGACAGTCTCTGGACATCATACATGATGAAATGCCATTAAATAGTTGGGGGCAAAACTCGCAGCCCAAAGTACATGTGGATTCCTGGGTCCTTGAGCATACTGGCTGCAGCTGAGGAAGCCTCAGGCAGTTGCTGTCGTGCACGTCAAGGATTTATGGGGTTTTTTTTCTTTCTTTTCAAGCCAGACTTTGAAGAGTGTTTGCAACATTTAATTACTACGGGAAACAGCCTGATTCAGTAGGAAGAGCAAGGGTCAGCCTGAGACTGGTCACCTGTCCTCTCTGATAGATGGGAATAATATAACTTCCTCATCTCTGCTGATCTCCATGAGAATTACCTTTCTAAATGGAAGGGTTGCTTAAAAGCCAAAAAGAAATTTTAACTGTGTTTAATCACTTAGTTTTCCAGTGTACTCATTTCTTTTGCTGATTTATACATTCTCTGAGACCCTTTCTGCACAGCGGCAACCTCATTTTCTTTCCCTGACGAGCGTGTTTCAGTGTGGGACAGGCGAGCGTGAGGTCCGTTAGCCATTTCTCCTCCCCAGCTGAGGATCCCGGGATGCCATGCAGGGAACAGGGCAAGTTGCAGAGTCACGGGGTGACCGAGCAGGCGGGCAGTGCCTGCACACGCATGATGGCTCTTTTAAGTGCATTTAGTGACACACAGCATGCACCCCACGGAGCATCTCCCATTGATGCATGCAGTCCAAATGCTCTTAGCCAGACCTGTAAGTCCGAGTGTGGCTTCCCTTGCAGGACGCTGGTGATTGGCGGTGCAGGGTCTCTCCTCCTGGACTGGTACGGCTGGGAGAGTGTTTTCTACTTCTCTGGTTTGCTCACTTTGCTCTGGGTTTACTGCACCTGCAAGTACCTCCTGAGTGAGAAAGGTAAGTCCAGCCGCTTGTGTCCCTCAGGCTGCCAGCGCTCCTGAGGCTGTGGGACCCGAGTGGTACCTCCCAGTTATTTTCTGCAAATCCCTTGTGTTTTCAAGATTCTGCCTGGTTTTACACAAAGACCTTTTGTTCAGATGTCTTCTATAATACAGGCTGTGTCTCACCCAAGATGTTAAACCCAGAAACAAGGTTTTGAGCTCTTGCATTGCTGATTTCCTATTTCAAGTCCCACGCTGGATTATATTGCTGTCGAGAGCCTGATCTGACTCCTCAGTACCCTTAAGCACCAGTGAAAACACCAAACAGAGCATGATCTTCAAAGTGGATTAAGCTAAAGCAGGGCAAGATACTTATTCGAAACGAAGAGCATCTACACATAGAGCTTTTAAAAACCACTTAATCCAGAATATGTCTTCCCAAATAACTGTCTGGGAGTAATTCCACACACGGGCAAACCACTACACCTGGCTACAGCATTATTAGTGTGAGTGTGGTATGTAGGAACTCAGCCCATCAGGAGCCTGGTGTGTGCCTGGTGCTGCACAAAATCCAAACCTGGTCCTTGCCCAAAGAGATTTCTGCTTAATTATAACATGAGATATAACAAATGGGTGAAGGTGGCTGGATGGGGAAGTGTGTGGATGCAGTGGAAAAATTTTGGTCAACATAACAAGGTGTTTTCACGAGCGTCCAATGCTGGTATTGCCAAAAAAAGAGTTAGAAAGAGATTAAAAGTAGTTGTATAGCAGTCTCCCAGGGCTCCCTCCAGCTGCACAGGCAATTACTGATCAGAGCTTTCCTTTGTATGTTTTCTTCCCTGCAGAACTCATCATCCCCATAGATTATTTAATGAGAGGCCTCTCGATATCCAAGCAGACCAAAGTTCCCTGGAAGCAGCTGTTTAAGAAGGCGCCGATATGGTAGGCAGCTGCGGTGGCCTCAAGCGTTG
Organism: Fregata magnificens; assembly: GCA_013389945.1. NCBI lineage: Eukaryota > Metazoa > Chordata > Aves > Suliformes > Fregatidae > Fregata > Fregata magnificens. The sequence goes on along the minus strand of WAAD01027707.1, from coordinate 364,192 downwards.
GCAGGGCTGGGGAGCACCCTCCTTCCAAGGGCTTTTTCTCTTCTCTGTGCTTATTTCTTCTGCCTATGTGTATTTTGTCCACTTATTTATATACTTGGGAAATATGACCAGGTTTTCTAATCCCTTCTGGGTAAATAAAGAACTAAAAAGGTAAGCTTGACAAAAAGTGGTTTATGTTCTGTGCGGAGGAACGTCAGGCTTAAATATTACTGGCAAATCTCCTTCCTTCACAGTCTGTTCCCTGTGTGGGTTGTGTGCTGCTCTGGAGGGATATTCTCCACTGGTCTTGTTAGAAATGCTGCTTGTAATGGGCTCCTAAGAAGTGCTGCTCAGGGGCACTGGGCGGCACAGGCTGTGTTCTCATTGCTGGCAAAACATCGTTTTAATAGCCATTTTTTCTTTGGGATTCTGCATTTGGTACTGAAGCTCATCCAAGCATGTTCCCAAGTGCCTTTTAAAGACGGGGAGGAGGGCGATGGGGCTGCAGGGCAGCAAGCCCATTCCTGCCTTGAATAACCATGGAGCATCTGCTGATAACAAATCCCTAGAAAACCCCAAACAACACCTCTTGGAGCAGGACAGCTCTTGCAGCGCTTGAAGGGACTGGTGGGAAATGCACTTGCACAATTGCTGCTGCAATTAACCTCGCCTGAACCCGGGGGCTGACGTCAGGTGCCCGCCCGGGCGCTGTGCGGTGAGGGCAGCGAAGGAACGAGTGGTGCTGCGAGTGTTAAGCCAAAAGGAGTAGTTATCTATGAAAAAACCTCAGGAAGCAATTGTAGCGCTGTGAGGGATTTATTTATAGACTGGGAGCTGAAATATTGGGTTGCTCGAGCGCCCGTTTCCCACCCAGTGCGACCTGTCACTCCTGATTATTTCCTCCCCGCTGTGTATTTTCAGGGCTGTCATCATCGCTCAGCTTTCTACGGCCAGCACGTTTTTCACTCTCCTCTCCTGGCTGCCAACTTTCTTTAAGGAAACTTTCCCCGAGTCAAAGGTGAGTTGGTTCTGAGACACAGGCATTACCTGTGTAAAAGAGGTCGTGCTGGGTGCCAGCCGAAACGGGTTGGTTAGGGAGGAAGGTGATGGCAGAGGGACTTGGTGAGAGCAGGCTGGGAGGCAGGAGGAGGTGGGAGGCTTCCCTGTGGGGTTCGGAGCTGTTACCCCCCTGCACATGCATTTGGAGATGCAAGCAAGCATCCTCCCTCCAGGTAGGCAGAGGCTAGTTTCTACTTGCTTGTTTAGGGATGCTGAAGCGAGGGAGAGCTGGGGCACCTTCCAGGCAGGGAAGAGAGGGTTATATTTGTGTTTTAAACTGCTTTTTTTCAGTGGTTTTCAAATGGCACAGAACTCACAACATTATGCTGTTGCAAATGACCATCAACGCATTCACTCCTGGGTTTTCACGAGGTTTTTAACTGTACTCACATTGTATAGCTGAGACCTGCCTGTGAAAATTACAATCACCATTAATAATGTGTACTTCAAAAATACTATAAAAGCTTCCCTCTCCTCAGCACAAATGATGTTCCCATTTTTCAGAAACCTAGGCAATACTCATCTGGGTTGAGAGCTAGTATTTTGATCTTGTTCTCAGAAATTCAGGCGATCTTTTCCGCAATGGCTCTGTTCGGTTTTTATAATTTCCAGAGCTGCTTACAAATGCCTTTTCATATTACATGTGTAAGGCGCTTTATGGCATACTTGATATTTATATTAAAATCGTGTATTAAACAGCAAACATATTGTTGTGACAAGATCTGTGCACCTCGAGTAATATGCTTGTGCAGCAGTAATTTACCATCTGTTAAGCATTATATCCTGGTGCCTTTATGTAAGATGCTCTATATAGCGTTCCTGCATCTGATAATTGCTTCATACATTTTAATAAAATGGGGCTTGAGGATGCTTGATTTTAAAGGATGGACAATAATCCTTAGTGTGGGAAATCTGTCACCTACTGGTCAAAGTCCCTTTCTGCAGGTGAGCTGCCTTCACCACTGCCTCCAGCCCGCCTGGGTGGAGGTGGTGGAGGGTTTTGGCTCATGCTGCTCAAGGCGATGGGCCATAGGGATGAGACAAGGGTGGTTCGATGTGTTGGGATTGACTTGCTGAGCAACCCCCGCTGGTGTTAACAGACACCAGAGATACACCACAAGCCCTATGGGGTAACATTTTCAAAAGTGACCAAGACCCAAAGTTTCAAAGGCACTGAAAGATGCAGATGGACCCTGGCATGATTTCCAGGAGCAGCTGAAACGGGATTATTCAAAACCAAGATTATTCAGCCCTCCCGCGCATCCTGAAGCCAGGCGAGGAAGGGAGGGATGCCTCCACGGGGTGATGGGCTCTGAGCCAAGGGGCAGATGCGGGGGACAATGGATGAATGGGTAGGTTCAAGCAGCTGAGATGAAGGCCAGCCCAACCCGCACTGATTTCAGCTCCTCATGGGATCTGGGCACCAAAACGCCTCTGAGCAGCTGTAAGCCAGATGACCAGTAATCATCTGTGATTACAACTGTAGCAAGCTCGCTTAATTGAAAATAGGCCGAAGTATGTTGCTACCCATAATGTTACCTAATCCCGGCATTAGAAAATCCAGCTATGTTCTCTCAGCTTCACAGTAATGCTGCTAATGAGGTTGAAGCTGATGTTGGAAATTTTGCTGGCAGCTTTACTGATGACCCAGAGGGCAGAGTAAAATCTACAGCTTGCTTTCCAGGGCTCTGTGGCTCTCTGCCACATCACCTTGCTGAACAGTAAACTTTGCCACGTTTAATCCCTCTTTCGCAGAGCAGACAGAGCTTTCTGCCTCTGCCCTGAATGCAGGGTCACCGGGGCAGAAGGAAAGACAACAAACCTACTGAATGTCACAGCCCCGTAATGCGCCTGCCACCTTACAGACTTTGGAGTGGTGCAGGGTGTAGCTGAGAGCTTGCTGTGCAAAGCGGGTAGAGATCCTGCAAGAAGTCCTGATCACTTCACTTGTTTTCCTTTCTACAGATATCACAGAGTATCAAATAAAATATTTGAAAACAAACTCAGCTCTGACAGCAAACCTCTCTTGATTTTTGCTCCCTTTCAGGGTTGGGTGTTTAACGTAGTCCCGTGGCTGGTTGCAATTCCAACAAGCTTGTTCAGTGGATTTCTGTCTGATCATTTAATCAACCAGGGTAAGAGCTCTTTTGGCTTTTCCTCAGCTCTTATTTTATGATGTGATGTGGAAAGAGGATCTGGGTGGGAGGAGGTGGGCTTGTTGGTAGGGAGAAGAAGACCCAGCAAATAGACAACATGAGGTCCTGATGTGAAAGCGGGATAAATACTGCAGGGTCCAAATCCCACCCATGTGTTTGGGGCTCCTTTTGATCTCAGTCGCAATATCCACCTGGAGCTGAAATCTGGCCATCTGAAATGCGCTTACTCTGTGGTCTCCTGGCTGGAAAACAAGGAGACCTGGTGAGCTGTGCTTAATTCCAACTCTCCCTTTCTCTTCCAGGGTACAAAACCATCACCATTCGTAAGTTCATGCAGGTAAGTGAGCTGAAGCCACAGGATTGACGCTTGAGCTGCCTGCTGAGCTCTGCTTGCACGGCAGATGAGACCACTTATGGAGCTGGGTTGGTGGTTATAGGTGGAAAGAGGAAAGGTTTTGTAGCTTTGCAGGTGGACTGGTGGCCAGTGCATATGGGAAATGAAATCCAGAGGAAAACCCTGACCAAGGAACAGAGCATGGAACAACAGTAATGTTGAGCAGAGAGATCTGTGAGTGCTACAAAGAGGTTTTCTTTCACAGGCAAAGGCCAGCCATATGCTGTCACTCCAAATGACCCCTTAGATACTAGGAAATAGCAATACAAGGATGAGCAGAAATAGAAATGCCGGGTGAGAGCACAGCGTATCCTCTCTCCTCCGCAGCATCGCATCCCTCTGGACAGACCTCTGACACAGAAAGGCAGGACACCGGGGAAAAAAAAGGCTTGAGAAGCACCTGGTGCATACGAGCTCTTGCCACTGTAAAAGGAAACAGTTTGTCTGTGAAAGGAGTTGCTTTCTTCCTTACAGAAAATGTGCTATGGCATTTAATTTTCCCTTTCTTCCAGGTCATTGGTTCCGGTGTCTCAAGCATTTTTGCTTTGTGCCTGGGCCAGACCTCCAGTTTTTGCAAAGCGATAGTGTTTGCCTCCGCCTCTGTTGGACTTCAGACCTTTAACCACAGGTAACGACCGTGACAACGACAGTAGCTGTGGCCCTTAGCGCTTATCCCATGCTTGGCATTTCGGGGTCTCAGAGAAGGCTGCCTCTGTCGTGACTGTCAGAGCGAGAACTGGCGTGAGTCGGTCCCTGCGAGGCCAGTGGAGTTTAGTGCCCGCTGGGTTGGAAATGATCCAGCAAACCTCTAGCGTGGGGAAGGGCTTGGCGTACTGGAGGGCACGTTGGAGCAGGCAGGCATGAGGGAGGTGAAGCAGGAGGGGAATTGCATTTTGGCCCCTCTGAATGCTTTGAGTTGAATCCTTTTCCTCCTGGTACTCTCCTGTGCTGCTTCACTCTCAGCCTCTTCCCTCCTTTCTCCTGACAGTGCCATTTATTGTCTAGGATCCCTTCCTTTTGTTTGACAAACTGAACTCTGTGTAAATGATGAAAAAGCAGTCGCGCGCCATTAAAACAGCCTTTTTCCCCTCTCTGTTTCTCACTAGTGGCATTTCAGTAAACGTACAGGATCTGGCCCCCTCATGTGCTGGCTTACTGTTCGGTAAGAATTCCTGCGGGGTTTCGGTTGTGCTGGAGAGGCGGTGTGCGCGGGATGGGGGGGACACGGTCGTCCGTATTGGCAGCCTCAGCTTCCCTCTGTGATATACCTGCTGTTGCTGGGGGCAGGTAACCGCACAAACATGCCTTTCAATTTGCCAAACGCTTACCTGCACCAAGAGGTGGGGATGAGGCTGAGTATCGGCTGTCCCTGCCATCAGCAAGGCATTTAGCTGTGCACACAGACCAGGGCTCGGGTGGGAGCCCAGATGAAGCCACTCACATCTGCGGGTTTTGAATACACAATTTCTTTCTTTTCTTTACAGGTGTTGGGAATACAGGTGGAGCCCTCCTAGGTAAGGTACCCTCCTGCAGCTCATCCTTTCCTGGGGACTCCTGTCCTTGCAGGCAGGCAGGATCTGGCCCCAGAGCCTTTGCATTTCTGTCTCTTCCCTCCCATCCCAGGTGTCATTTGTGTGTACTTGTCTGGCTACCTGATTGAAACGACGGGCTCCTGGATTTCTGTTTTCAACCTGGTGGCTGCTGTTAACAGCATTGGCCTCTGTGCATTCCTCATGTTTGGAGAGGCCCAGAGGGTGGACACAGACTCTGAATATATGGACCTCTAGAGATAAGTCCAGCAAGCAGACGAAGGACAGGAGAGTGTCACGTCTATGCGTCATTGTCGCACAAGTGCCAAAGAACATTTCTTTTTTTTAGGTGTTTAACAGGAAAAAAAATATACTGAGACCAAGTACATAATGGGTCTGAATGAAACCCATGAGAGAAAAGAAATCTAGAGTTCAGTTTTTGCTCAGGGCATGGCTGATGGGCTGTAGAGCCGTCCAGCTCAACATCTCCAGTGAGGATACGGCCCATGTGACTGGTTCGCCCCAGTCTGTGTCTAGCGGACAAATATCCACGTGGCCAAAGCAGCTTACCCGGCTTATCTCTGAAGGGAGCTGCGGTTTGCATGCTCTGGAGCAGTCGCTCACTGAGGGGAGCTGCTTTGTTGTGCCGGGGACGAGTCCCTCCGTGCTCTGCTGTCCTGTGACCGCAGGGAGGGTGGCCGGCTCTTGGGCTGCCATGCAACACGTGTGGTCTGAACTACATGAAAGGAATCATCCAAACGAATGTACCTCTGACCTTAACCCTCCCTCGCGTGCCTTCGTTCTGCAGTCTGCTTGACAGGTACAAGCCGGGTATACAAGAGAACGGGTTGTGAGATGAATTCAAGGCTTCCCTTCAGGGGAAGTCTTCTGGCTGGATGTCTGCTGTGGGCACAGGGGCATGAGGCTGCATCAACACTGCCTTCACCGCACTTGAGCTCAGCCACGATGTTGCAGAGCAGATCGCTCAAACCAGCTGAGCCCATCTTTGCTCAAGGGCAGAGCTCAAGGGCTCCCTCTTCTCCTGGGTCGCTTTACTCCAGCCCTGAGCCAAGGCAGACCACCTCCAACGTGAGGGCAGAGGAAAGGCGCAGTCACCCGTGGTCGGGCTTAGCTGGGCTGACCTCGCGGTGTAGGTGCAGTTGAGGAGTCCCCCAGGAGCTGTTTTGCCATGTGCTGTGAATGTATAGGAAGAACAGGTCACGTTCTGTGCTATGGATCTATAACTCCCAAATGCTTTCTGCTTGATTAGATGCATCCTACATGTGCTCTCAAAGGGGTGCAGGAGACTTTCCAAAGAGCCTGCAATGGGCAGGTTTTGTTTCTACATTAAGCATAAAGCAAATTTCTGCATTGAGGATCCATAGTACTGATATGGATCCCTGCGGTTCCCTGTGTCAAAGGGAAATACTTGGCTGTACACGCCTCTGAGCCTGAATGTCTTAAGTTATTTATAAATATTTTTAAATTTAAGTACCAAATTCTATATTTTATGTACTTGAGGCCTGATTCTGCATGCTTGTTTTGAGTGGTACTCCCACCAAAACCCACAATATTTCTAGAAGGGAAGGATTTACCAGCCTACAGTTTCTGGTTTTGTAGGATCTATTTTAACTGCGACATTTCATATTAAAGCAATTCATTGCTTTTCCTCCCACCCCTTGCTTGCAGCCTGAAAGGATCTCTTTGATTTCTCTAGTGCTTACCAAAAAACTTCAGCTGAGACTTGGGACCAGATTTCCCAAGGGACCTCACTGTGCAGGAAAGCTATAGGTTCAGATTCATTGTCCTTAAAAAAAATACATTATCCCCTGCTTCTCCTTTTGTTTTGGCCAAGTTTCTTCTTGGAAGATATGTTGGAGCCATGTTAAGTTTCTGAAAGCTGTGTTTATAGTGAAAATACTGACAGCCTTTTAATTGCAGAGACACTAATGGGTGCCACTAAACTAAGCTGAGCTACTTATTGGGCGTATTAAGGGATAAAGATACAACTGCCTGATGTCTTTGCAAGAGAATATAGAATCAGTGTGGCCTGACTGGGGGCCAGAGAGATAAGAAGGTACTTTTTTCTCCTTCTGTGCTTCTTTCTCTAAAGGCTGGTTGCTGCCATCAGTACAACCCTGTATCTGGGGTGCTGCAGAGCCGGGACACGTGAATGCTGCTGGGAAGCCTCTTAAAATCAGTGGGTAAAATGGGGAAGGCACACACAGCAAATGCAAGCCAGGCTTGCCAAAGAGACCCGAGGCCATGCAGCCATCTCTGCCAGCCTTGTCCCTCGTCCAGTCTGAGGAGATTGTTTGCACAGCTTTTTCTATAGCGACATAGAAAAAAAAAGTGGATTTTTGTAGGTTTTTTTTTTTTTAACATCTTCCCTGGCCATTCAGCGTTGCAGGTCAGGAGCACAAGGAGTGAATTCTGATTCTCTTTGCTGGTTGCACCATTTCTTGTGGAAGAGTTGATCAGTTTAAATCACTCACATTCGAATCAGGCGGCTCGGCCACCCCTTGGCTCTGCAAGCTGGGAAATCTGGAATAGATCTTCAAAGGAAAGTCAACATTGCTGGCTGTGCCTTCTCTGTAAATCCAGCTAACACTTTGGTGGGTTGTCCAGATTATCTGTCTCTGTAAACTGGCTAATAGGTTAAATATTTGAAGTACATTTGAGGCTTAGGTTTCATTATATTCGTACCTCTTTGGCGAAGTATTGAAACCATTTTATATAGCTGTACTATTATTTATTTAAGCAACCTTGCCAAAGCTTGTTGTCTGAGAGTTTTTGTTACGGAAGGACCTGAAAAAATAAAGGCAGCGAATGATTTGCACATTGTCTGATTTTCCTTTGAATGCAGAGGTGCTAATTTGCATGATCAGTAAGGGACAGACAGAGCTCAAGTATATTTAGTGTGATTAACTCCTTAGGGCTGGTGAGAGAGGACAGGGAGGCTGTGCTGGGAGAATATCTGGGCTGGCAGATATTTTCACAGCATCCTTGCATATACTCGTACATCGGACCTTGGAGTACTTCCAGCTACATCTTCTCACTCATTTTGGAAAAGTGACTGAAAAGCTGTCTTCAGCAGAGCTGTGGTCACTACAGCACCAGGAGACGTGGTCCAGTAGCAGTCTTTAGAGTAACAACACAAATGAAACAAGTCTTCGGTTAGGTGGGGTGTACCCCCGCAGACAGATCGCCTTCCACCTGGAGATTGTGTTAAAAAAAAATACATTGCCAACTTTTTTGCATCCTCGCTGATAGGTTCGAACAGATGCCAACAGAGGGAGCTGTTAGATTTGGGATGTGGCAGCTCCTGGCCAGCCGAGAGCTGCTGAGCCTGGCCCTGGCACAGCTGGCACAGCTGGCACGGATGGCACGGATGGTATGGCAGGCACAGCTGGCACAGATGGTATGGCAGGTTATGGCTGGCGTGGCTGGTTTGGCTGGCAGAGCTGGCACGGTTGTTACAGCTGGCACAGCTGGCACAGCTGGGCAGCGAGTGCGTCCTGGCCCCACCGAGGAGCAGCCCTGGCTGGCGGCTCTCACCGCCAGGGCCTGTGTCGGGGTGTCCCAGGACCTGCTGTCCCAGTGTTGGTTTTTCCTCTTCCTGTGCCCCTTTGGCAATTGTACCGTTACTATGGGGGGGCGGGGAGCAAAAGTTTGGGAGCACGTTTCAAAAGGAGAAATAGCCACGAAAGGAATTTTAAAACCTCAGCTGTAAGGTCACGTAATCAAGAAAATGTCTTTGAGGACCGTGGAGTCCACTAATTTTCTCCTCAAAGTGCTTAGAAAAAACAACATGTAACTTTGTGGTATGAAAACAATGCTGAAGATAATTTAGCAGAATGAAAGTTGTCCTCAACCTTTCCTGTCCTTTTGCGCCCCTTATAAAGGTATAGACAACCTCTGACATACACATTTGAGCTATTTTAACCTGAAAATCTCGAAGAAGCTACAGACCCACCATAAACCCTGCCCTGTTGTTCTTCATGGTATCCTGCAACTGTGTAAATCCTGAGAGAGAAGAATGGGCTCTGCCACGTTCCTTAAATTGTCCGGGTCCCAGGGCTACCCCACCTGCCAGGCTGGATCCCAGCTTTCCAGCCTGCCGTGAGCAAGCAGGGAGGGGCACGGTGCAAAAGGGACTGGGAACCTGGGACTGGGCTTAAAGGCTGATTAATCACAGGTACATTGTATTGCTGCTGTGGGTTGGAATTGATGGGTCAGTTTGTATTTAAATTGCTTGGGGCATATTCAATAGCTGGCTCTAGAGAATTGGAAGGATACTGTTTTATTGCAGTTTGCATAACACTAAATCAATAAACCCATTCAAGCAGATGGAAAGCAAAACACAGGAGAAAAATAGCACTATTTGGAGGGAAAAAGAAATAGCAAAGAGCACTTCTCGCTGATACTTTCGCCTTGAAAACACAAGCAGATGCTCTCACAGCAGAGACCTGATCTAACGTCCACCTGCCAGCTCCCCTGGGCTGGGACATGCCCCAAAGACACAACCGTTCTGCAAAGGGCACCCAGTGCCGTAACAAGCAAAATATCACCTTTTATTGCAGCCGTGACCTACTGCATGGCATGTAATGAGGAATTTTCCATTTCAAACTTTAATGCAATAATTAAGATGTCCATTAAGGTCTTTCTTTACAGTTTGACTGCTTGTAATTAAAAATGGGAGGGACGAGGAGGCAATGGCAGGGAGCTGCAGTCCAGGGCATCAAGCTCCTGCCTGCAGCTTTAAGTGCTCTCCCCGATTTTTCTTCTCTGTTTTGTTTCTTTCTTCAAAATAATTTTCCTGGTTTTGTTTATAACTGTCCTCAGGGCAGGTGGCCTGAAAAACACATGAAAACCAATCTTAGTTCCCAAAAGTACAACTTGACTTTAAAAAAGAGCTTTTCCCCTCTACCAAAACACCTCCAAAATACCGGCGCTCCTGGGTTGCAGTTTTTGGGGGTGTCTCTGAGCAGGGAGATCCTTGGGGCATCGCCTTGAGCCAGGCTGCCCCATCCGACGGCCCCGCAGCAGTGCTGGGGACGTGGCGTGAGCCAGGACAGCTGAGCTCCATCAGCAAAGAGTCACGGAAATAACCCAAAAGTACAGCGTGACCGTCAGCCGCAGGAACGGTAGCTGAGGTTTTGTGCTCCAGTTGGTTTCCAGACTGGTACAGCTCCCTGCTTATACAGTTTCTGCTGCAGGGTTTAGGGTGGGGTAGGTTTTAATCCAATAATGAAAAGAGAAGAAACCCCCATATAAACCCACATCTTCCAAAGTGTCTCTGCTCCTGGGAGGCCAAAGTCCCATTATCCAGTAATAGGATTTGGCCTCCTAAAGCAGTACTGAAATACTTGTAAAAATTTGTTCCCAAATCACCAGATTTTTGCAAAGGATTAACAAAAATTAATGATTTGACTGAGGAAGTAGCTGCCAGAAAAGCTTCGGCTGATCCCTTGAATCCCTTCCTAAATTCCGTTTCCCCTGCTCTGTACAGCTACCAATTTACTGGTGACCCGCTCTTGTTCTTCCAAACACAGCGCTCGGCACTATCTCCTGGCACTTTGGCATTAATTATTCTCTAATAAATTGTTTTTAGTTTCAGCTCCAAAGGAAAAAAAAAAATCCCACTTCCACGGGAGACAATGGAAAGGTACACATGTAGCAATTATCAGTAGGATTTTACACAAAGAATTAGCAATCTACTCACGCATGTCCTGCATTCTCATTAAAGGCAAACCATTTGTGGTTGACAGGGGATTTTCCTGTGCAACCATTTAGGCTCATTGCAGCTGTTGAATTCCTTTCATATTGGGTTTTTTTCCCCCTCTCCTACCAAATCTCATACAAACCCACTCATTTATAATCCCTCCTGTGTACCTGCGTGAGTTACGAGCGAGGTGAACGCTTTCATGAGACTCATCCTCAGCCCTTCCGATGCCTGGAGCTGGTGCAAACCTTGGCTGGTCACAAGTGCCTTTCTATGCTTTTGGTCTTATTTTGCCCCAAACGAGACAAGTGACGGCTCGTGCCCATAAACCTGGTGTCACAAATTTCCTGGCTGTAGTCACCTTCATGCGGTTTTCCTGCTGCAACCAACCTGCTCCTCAGTGCACGCAGCTCTGCTCTGCCTCCTCCAGCATCGTCCCTCCAGCTCCTCCATTCCGTGGTCCATCCCTCTCCCAGCCCCTCTCCACAAGCCCATTTAGCAGGTTTGGGGGAGCAGACAAGGCCCCCACGTGTCCCCAGGCTCATGGGAGGGAGGATGTGCCCTCTTCTTCTGCACCCCAGACCCTCATTATTTACTAGTTATTTAGCAAAATAAACCCCCTAAACAAATAGTATTATCAGCAAAAGCATAATCAGGTATCAGAGAGGAGGTCTTCAGTTGAGCAATTTATCATGATCTGTTTTATTTCATTTTATTTCAGCCCATCTGGGGCACAATTGCACTTTGAAAAGGGCTGGAGGCTGCAGTTCCCACTGCAGGAGCCACCTGGACCAGCAAGAGCTCAGCGTAAAACCTCCGTCCTTGCGATTTCATTTTACAGAAACCTCTAAGTAGGACACGCACTGCAACAAAGTGGGTGACCCGAGAAAATGTTTGCACAGCCCTGAGCTGTCCTTCCAGGAGAGCCAATGCCAGTGGGAGACGGGCTGTTCTGCACCTGGACAAAAGGGTTTGGATCCAGGGACCATGACAAACCTTTTCAGAGGGGTACCTGTTTTCTGGGGGTTTTGTGCCTGGAGTCAGCTGGGAGTATAAAATATTTAACTCATTTCTTACTTAAATGATGCATTTTTCGGGACTGAAAACTATGGGGAAATTTTGATTCACCTCCAAATCAGATTTTTTTCCTGGCTCATGGCTCTGTGATGAGCTGAGTGAAGAGCTTTATCCTTTATGTTGCCAAACTGTGGATGCAGCTCTTCGCCGTTTGAGCTCTGTCAAATACAAAGTGATCTCTCTCGGCACCCTCAGATCACTCCAATATTTTCAGAAATGCACTGTGTAATTTTGATTTGAGTTAGGATAAAATTACTGAAATCCAGAAACAGAGGCAGAGCCTTGAGATGGACAAACTCTTCCTCGCAGGTTTTGGAAATCTTTCATAATAGCTTGGGGTTGAAAAATGGGGCCTGTTTGGGAGAGCTAAAAGATAAACATGCCTGGAACCAGCTGTATTTTAAAGGTTTTAGGATAGAAACCATGCCTGAAAGAGCATCATTAAGAAGTATTACCCACAGGTTTAAAGGATATGCATAAAGCTGTTCAGGATGGAAACTGAACCAGATTCACTGTTGTTTCAAAACCAGATATGCACACGCAATTACATGCCAAATTTGCCATGGTAGTTAGCCTGGCTGAGACCTGCCTGTGGGGGTTGTATCTGTGTGCACTGTCACAGTTAAAACACACACAGAGTAGACACGTGAAAATCTGGCTTGCAAATGTAACACCAAGGTAATGCAATTGGAGGTATTACTGGTCGGTTTTGCTGTTTGGATTGAGAGGGGGCTCAGGCTGACAGCTCAAATAAGGCATCTGCCTCCAGGAGTGCCCCAGATCACTGGAAACCAAGAGGGGTTTTGCTTTAGCACCTACCCTTTTCTGCAGAGCCAAAAACTATAGCCTGAGTAAGGACTGGCATATTTTGGCATTGCTCAGGGCTTCAGTGTTTGTAGGTGAATTTTTACCACTGGGCTGGTAAGAACATGACACCGCTCTCAGTAAGGACACCGTTTTCTCTTCCTTCAGCACAGTGCTGATTTTTATCCTCTTCTGATGGTGTCTGTTCATCCTCTCCCTCCTCCTCCTCCTTCTTGGAGATTTCTGGATTAAAGAATAAAGCACAGAATTGATTTCCTGAACGTGCATTAGAGAGGATTATTCCAGGAGATTCATCCGTGTTTGGTGGATTAATATTTCCAGGGAAGGGCATCCCTGATCTCAGCCAATACTTCTCTCAACATATCCCGAAACATTTTTTGCTTTTGCAGGCAAGGAGGAGCATCTGTAACGGCAAGAGACAGACAACAGAAGTTCACAGCACTGGTGTTTGAGCTTCAGAATCTTTTGTAACACCAGCATTTCCCATATAAATATATGAAGGGTGTTTTACATGAATTCTGCCTTTTCTTTGCTCTGCTAATAATAAAGAATAAAACCAGACGCATATCAGACAGACTCAGAAAACACTACCAGCACCAGGGTAGTCAGATATAAATCCCTGTGTAGCAACACTTGCCACCAACAGCACCCTCTGAGAGAGGGGCGCAGCATTCAAAGGAAATAGGAGCCTGTCCAATTAATTAATTTGGCCTCCATACCCTGCACAAACGTAGCAGATCAAGGGCCTATTGTCTTATAAGAGCAATCTGTGAAGCCTTTCTAGCAATGCGTGGCTCTGAATTATGCTTCAGAGGTTAACAACTAAAGTAGAGCTAAAGCTCCCTCCTCCTGTCCTCCTTCTGGAGGAGACACTGTGTGTAATTGAGCAGAAGAGGCAACACCTCTTCCCAGGAGAGGTGGAGGCGAGTCAGCCCCGAACCCTAATGGAGACCTCGGAGACCAGCCTTTAGATGTCAACCAGCTGGACAAAAAATGATTGCTCCTCAGTCATGCCTGGACAGATCAGCTGGGCTCCCCTTGCACTCGGCTTTAGCAGGGCTCAGTCTGGTAATGGCCGTAAGGAAAAAGAAGAAAGGAATAAAAAAATCAGATTTTAGCAGGGGGGCAAAAGAAAGCATTCAGAAGGACTGTCTATCCATCCCTGGAAATTTCCTTCTAGGTATTGACCGCTTTATCTGCTTGAACTCTTGCATGGTCCAAGGTTTGCAAGCAACACTGCTGTAAGGCAGAGTAAGAGTTAGAAAGCAAGCTGGAGACTAGCGCCCACAGGTAAAATTGTCCTGCCCTATCGTCAGCACATCTGGCAGCTGCTTCAGAGAGGGAAAGGGTCTTCGCGTTTATACTGCCCCGCAATCTGAGGAAGGCACCGGGTGTTGTAGCCACACTTTTCTGAGAGTCTGAAACGCTCGGTTTCAAGAGCTGGTTTGATTTTGGCTTCCAGTCTCAGTCTAGGACCAGAGCAGAAAATCCCAAAGTGTGAAAGAAAATCATCCACATGTCCGTAAGGATGGGGAAGGAAACAGGGCCATTGCCTGGCTCTGTAAGGGGGGTGGGAAAACCTGGCAGCAGCTGAAGCATGCTAGAAGGAAGGATGGAGCTTCACTCACCCAAGATGGATACCAGCATTCGGAGCAGGAGATGGGAATGGGGGATTTTAACTCCTGACCTGCTCTGAAGAAGCAAAGAGCTGGTCCAGAGGCTGGGATTGCAGCGTGGGTGGGGAGGTGGCCAAGGTGGGAAGGTCACAGTGGAGAGGGATGTACATGGAGAGAAGGAAAAAGTTTCGGGGGAGTTTCTGTAGGTGAGGCTACATAGCCAACTTTGGAGGTATTCCTAGATACTGAATTTTGTGCCCTTGCTTCAAATTTCACATTGTTTCTTGCATGAATGTGACTCATTTGACTGTTGTGGAGTTTCTCCTGATGTAGATCACCATGCCTGGGAAGACAGCCTGTCCCTGAGTCTTACAACACCAGATTATCCCTCCTCGCAACACATTTATCTCCCTGCTTTCGTCTGGCTCTCAGGAACGATGTTTATCAAGCAGAGGTTTCTACCCAGGGCCTTTAGGCACATTTGTACAGGTGACAACAGCCCTGTTAGATAAACCAGAGAGAGCAAAGCAAGAATTTGAAGTGCAAGGGCAAAATAATTGGTTGCCGTTTTGCCTATCTCTGGAGCAGCATCATCCCAGCGGCTGCGTCCGCATCCCCACAGCTCTGCCAAGGGATGGCCCTTTGCACAGCACACACAAAATTTCCTTGGCAAAAGCGTGGATCCCTCCAACCAGGGCTGATAAAACACACAGTCTCACAACTCCTTCGTTTCATTACCATTGCCAAACTACAAACATAGCAAATGGATTTGCATTTTCTTAGAGCCACCAGGAATTTGGAGGAATAATTTTTCCAGCTGCTGCTCAGCACTGGGCAGTAAGGACGTTACCCCGTGTGCCACAGCTCTATTTGGGACGCTGAAATGCAGAAGCATGGCCTGACACAAAGAATAAACACAAAACACATGATTTATTTATTAGTCCCATCACATGATGTGCTGTTAGCTAATGCCTCAGCAATGCATTACCAACAGGCAATGTAATGAGTATTGTCTCGCTTGGCTTCAGATAGAAACTTCCAAGTTGAGACATGGATTGAAACATCTCCTTGTGGTCCCTCTTGCTTTCTTCCTTTTTCCCACAGGAATCACAGGAATCTCCATCTCCCTTCCCTGTCCCCATAGCAGAAGTATCCCACACCGGGTCACCGCCTTTTTTGCTTTCTGCAACAAATCATACGAGACTTCCCTGTACCTCTGTGTGCCTAAACAATAGGGATAGTTGGACAGTATCTTCTTTTTTTCCCAATTTCTAGTTTTCTGTAAATAACGTTTTCTCTCTAAAAGATTCCTCTCCCCTCCCCAAGGTCTGCCTGAAAAAACCAGCTCTTAAAATAAAACATTTGGGGTTCAATATGGATTTACTCCACAGGAATTTCTCTTGGTTTCATTTTCCAAGTGTTTCAAATGGAAAACTTCAACCAGATGGCGCCCGAGAGAGCGCATCGCAGCTTTGCATTTTCTAGGATTGATATAACTTATCGTGAACTGCAAAATAGCTTCTTTCACGCTGTTCCTTATACCAGCCCTTAACAGCAGCCTCTTTGGCAACACAGCTCAGTAATTAAAACCTGCACTTGAGAAGCAATTGCTTTAACCATGGAAATTAAACACGTTGCTCCCAAACATTTGCATGGGGCTGGGAAGGCACCTGAGGGCCTGTCCCCGTTGTGGTTTTACCGTAGGGAAGGGAGAGAAAACAGGAGAGTGATGCAACGCTCAGCCCTCGGAGAGAAAAGAGCCACCTGGGAATGTGTGTGCTCGAACTGCAGCCTGGGCTCCTCGTAAATCTTCCCCCCTTGCAGCAGCACCGCTTGCTTAATAAATGATGCTCCAGCCTGAAGTGTCAAAAGGAAAGAAAAAAAAATCACTTTCTTTTTTTCTACTTCTTTCTAGTTATTTTTGACAAGCTGGAAGAGAACAGGGGGAGAGGGAAAGGCTGATGCATGTTTGATATACACTTTTGACGGAGCTTTTACTTTATTATGTTTAATTGAAAAGTGTTAACATCGTCTGACATGAATATTCAGCTGATGCCTTTTGGTGCTGTTCCAGGAGTTACGATCGCCTGTGATTCCACTACAGCTTCTCAGCACGGAGCCCTGTCAAAGCCAGAGTGACAGTGGGGAAGCTATTAATTGAAATAGCTTCATTAATTAGTAATTAACAGCAGGGTAATGACTATGTCACACATCGTATTTCAATGAATGCCCTTCATGTGTTATGGGGCCTTTAATTAAAGAATATGCATTTTAATTAAAGGCAAGTTTGGCCCTTTGGCCTCTGGAATACAAAAGATGTTTCTAACTTTCAAGACTGGGAGGAGGAAAGGTTAGCGTGGGGAAAAACAGGCTGAGTGCAAGTCATTTCAAAGTTAAATCCCCACCGCTGCCGTGCCTGGAGCGTGGTTCCCGGCTCTCGGCCAGGTGAGGAGCAGCCGCTGTGTTTGCAGGATCCGTGTGTAAAGCCAGGTCCAAGCAAACCGCGTCTTTGCACCCACGGTGTCTCTGCGCCGTGCTTGACACGGCGGCCGCATTCGTGTCTGACCGAGGGAAAATGCAGGTTTGGGGGATTGTGGAGCAGCTCAAGCACAGCTCCCATCCTTCACAGCGGTTCCTCGAAAAGAAAGTACCCATCGCTCCTGAGACCGGCACAGGGGTTGGAGAGGATCATTTCAATGAACCAAATGGGATAAATTGCAGCAGATTTCGGTCTTTGCATATTCTGCTGCTTAGGATTTACTCCCCGGGACTGGAGTGGGCGCAGCGTTGATTTCTGTTGGCTGTAAGTACAGCTCTTTCTGGAGTGATCCCACACATATGCTTGGAAATTTGGAGGTTTGAAATATGTGGACTATACAGTGAGCATCAAGGGAAAGTTTAGCAAAACAGATCCAAGGTGCCCGAGAACTATTTACAGTCTCAAGCAAAAAAACCTCAAACTCCACAAAACGGTAAAAACTCAACCCAACCCAAGCAGAAACAACCACCAAAAGGCTTTCTTTACATTTTGATCAAAAAAGCATTTACGTTTTAAAAACAAAAAACTTCAAACTGTCCCCTTTCAAAGATAAACTCTACTCCCCTGACATCCTGATCTGAAAGGCTGAAGAGAAGCTTCCCAAATGTGATGAGGGTTAGATGAGTGAGACATTGCATTTCAAAGAGAAAATGGCACATCAAAGGCAGCTCCAGCCCAATATTGAAGTACCCACCCAGGAGGGCTCCTGCCTGGAGGACTGGACAAGGCAGAGGCACTCGCTGCTGCTGGCAGTGCTCAGAGAGAAGGTGGGAAGGGCAAGAGGCAGCCCCACATCTTTCCGAAGGCAGCTGGGGTCCGGATCAGGACAATGTGGTTTTTGGGAAGCACATCTGCCTCTCCCAGCTAATGATGCCAGGTGGAAAGCCACCCCTTTGCCCCGTGCTGCTGGAATGTCAACAGTGTAATTGTGTCTTTAACCAACCCCAGAAATTAATTTAATAATGAACTAAGAGCATCTTCTGCCTCCCCACCTGGCCTTTTCCAGAAGGTCATGGCTGAGGCATCCTTTACCTTGCCGTTACATTGCCAGCGTGTCTCAGGGATGACCAACCCCACCAGGAGCACGGGCTGATCCCTCGGTCCATCACGTGGTGAGGACGCTCTTGAGCAGACCAGACACTGTTTCAATTTATGGGCTACAGAAGAAATTGTGCTAAAACTTAGTCATAAAAGCCAATAGCTTCACCAGGTGAAGACATTTTATACTACTATTTATACTAAAATATGAGTCTCTTATTGCACTAGAGCGCTGAACTCCTCCAGTATCTCTTTATCCTCATTGGAGAGGGTGCAGAGAGATCTGTGAGTCCCTGATACCCAACAGCACTAACTGAGCCCACCCTGGGTGGGCCAAACCCTTACAGACCCCCCCACTATCCCCATGGATGTGACAGCTGGAAACTGGGACACACACGTACGCACCAAACCAAGACTTGGTGGCTGTGGTGTGAAAGAAGGAGATGCAGAGGAAATAAGGTTTGGAGCAAAGTGGACTGGGATGGTGAGATACCATCTGCCAAAAGCCTTCTGCTGCTCTAAGGAAATAAATGGAGAAAACAAGCGGATGTCGAAATTCAGAGTTAAACTTTGGAGGAGAAGTTGGGGGAGGGAAAACGTGTGAATCACTCAGGGTATCCAAGTATGGTAATTAACGTTAATAACATTAAATAATTTAAACAGACAAGCAATATTTTATATTATATTTCTTTGGCATTTTTACTGGTGTCACACTGGGTTTGTCCTTGTGTCCTGGATCAGTAAGATCCCATTCACCGCAAGTAAAACCAAGGGTGACTTTGGGGTGAGAGGTTGTTTTAAAGATAATTTTTTTTTTTTCCCTATTTCCCAAAGTAAAACTCCAGGTACGAAATTCCTACTTAGGTGGGTACGAAAATTGTGCAGACACAAATGATTTATTTACTCTGCAACAGCGGGTATTTTGTGCAATTGTGGGAAGAGGGACCGTGTTTCTGTTCACCACTAAGGCTTGTGAGTGTGCATTTTGCTGTTACACTCGCTCAGAGACCAAGAACAGCAAATTTTAAGCATATTTTCATTTTTAGACCCTACATCCATTCAAGACCCTCTGGGTTTGGTTTCACAACCTGTGCTAAAGTTGTGACCAAGCTGGAGGGAAAAGTGCCATCACAACCTGTGTCAAAAAAAAGCCTTTGATTTTACCGTGATTGTTTAAAAGATTGTTAAAATGCTGGGGGTGTGCTCAGCTGTGTATAAAACACAGAGATCAGGTTTGTCTCCTGAATAAGTCTGCTTGAAAAATCATATATGAATTTTTAAAAGGAAAATGGCTCCCTAGGTAAATAAATTTTGGTGGCACATGGAACAGCAAAAGATGCTACGG
Organism: Fregata magnificens; assembly: GCA_013389945.1. NCBI lineage: Eukaryota > Metazoa > Chordata > Aves > Suliformes > Fregatidae > Fregata > Fregata magnificens. The sequence goes on along the minus strand of WAAD01027707.1, from coordinate 344,910 downwards.
CTTTTGTAAAAGTAAGAATCAAACCCTCTTGTTCTCCGGCTATCTGATCTGTAATGCTGGCTGGATTCACCTTAGCAGAAAAAAAACCAAAATGAGTCTTCATTTTTTTCAACAATCCTAACAATAAAACCTGATTTGGGCTCAGTCTTGATAGACTAAACGTAAATATACTGAGCATGAGGTGCCTGGATTATCCCAGCCTTATCCCCTTTCTTGCTGTAGGGCAGAGAGATGCTTGGGGTGTTTTTAGACGCAGCTCTTTGCAATTCTACAGTTGGGAAATTCAACAAAATACAGTCAAATCCCTGTTCAGATGTGACACAGACGGGGGGAAAGGAGTCTGGCTGGTCTCTGTGGGACATCTTGGCCACAATTTTCCTTTTTCTTTGCAGACGCAGCAAGAAAGTCCACCCTGGATGTGACCCACCCTGTGCAGAGCAGAGTTTGGCCCTGACTCATGGCGACTGCAATTCAAGTCTGATGATGCTCATGAGGTTTCTCCCTCCTGGGAGAAGAGTCTACTGTTAGTCTGTCCATTAGGTGCCACTTGTTAAGGTAATTGCTATCGCTGCGGGAAGGCCACCCGACGGCTCCTGCCCCTAGCCAGGGGATGCCAACAGCCTGGTCTGTGGCTGATGCTGAAGCCGGCTCTGGAGTCAAGCCAGTGCCGCTCTATGCTTTAGCTCCACCTGGGAAGAGCATCGTGGCAGAAGACAGACAGACGTATCCTATTTACAGGTTTAAGTGAAATCCAAACATCCCCGTGATGCATGCTGAAAACCCATGTAAATGCCTGACCTTGCTCTGCTTTCCCTCTGTTGTACAACTCCAGGAGGGGAGCCAACTTGTCCCTTTTTTCCTCTGCTTTTTTTTTTTTTTAATACCTTGTTTGTTGTGTACCAGAAGTTGCCTCATCACTTTCAAATCAAACGTCTTCTTCCTTTCTGCTCCCAGAAATTAAAATGTGGCAAGGTCTTTTTTTTTTTTCTTTTTTTTTTGTTTTGTTTTTGAACGGCAAGATTAAAAGTTGTTTGAAGAATAATGTTTTCCTAAGTTTTAGCTGACATTCAATTTTAATGACTTTTTAAACAAAGTAACTATTAACTGTGCATCGTTTTATAGTTTCCTGATGTCTGACAGGTGTTTTTGCCCATGTGGGAAACAGATGCTAATAACATTTTCCCTAATAGCTCATAAATAATAAGCATTTAGCATTTTCCTTTGTATACTGCTCTGTCAATAGCCAATTTACTTTTCAGAAGCCACAACGTTTTCCTGTCAATCAGTTTTAGCCTCGGGCACTTTTTGGTGATTAGAAACCCCTTAGAGAGCGAGAACTCCAAATTAGTTTTAAATAAAAAATAAGAATATTCATGCTGTTGAACATCTAAAGGTAAAAAAAAAAAAGATCTGGGTACATAAATATCACTGATGGGGTATTAATACTTCATAGAAATAGAGTGACCAACTGCTCTCAGGAGAAAGCAGCAAAGACAAGCACATGACACAAAGAAAGTAATGTATGCTGGAGAAAAAGAACTTTTTGTTGAAAAATGGAAGTAATTCAGGGGGTTGCTAAAAAGCTTTAACTTCAGGAGAGCTATATCACCGTCTTGTTTGGAAAATAAGCAGCAAATCTAGCATAGCACTTGATGCCTACCACGGTGTCTCATCCTTTCGATATGCCTCGTATCCAGTCCTGACATTTTGTCTCTTTCCAGAAGGGAAAAGGGGTAAAGCTGAAATCTTTCCCTCCGAGGGGAGAGCAGATGCAGAACTGGGAAGTCCGCAGTGGTAGGCACCAAACCCAGAAGGTGCCTGGAGGACCACGGGGGCCTCGTGGGGCAGGGACCGGCTCTCCAGGCAGTTGTCTTCTGCTGGTGCATCTCTGCAGAAACCCTCCCTTTTCTACAGTCACAAGAAGTGTCAGATAAGGGTCCAGGTATCTCCTGTCAGACCTTTTAGGCTTCACTGTAATATCTATGCACCTCCCAGGTAAAAACAGTTTTAATAAACTCCATTTAAATCCCCCTTTTTCCCTCAATGATTACAATAAACAGCACTTTGGAAGAGAGAAGAACCTTGTGCTCCAGGATTCAAACCTATTTCTGGAGGTGGTGTGTTCAGATTTCACACCAGCTTTGCATCACCTGACTTTATCACATCAGCATTTTGGGGGTTGTTGGACCTTCAGCAGAGTTCTGGTCACCACTGGAGATAGGACACCAATACGGATGGAGCTTGGCTCCGACACAGTTTGGCCTTTTCTGCATAAATGAGCTGAAATTCATTGATTTCACTGTTCATTAGCCTTACATCATCACATTGCATTGTAATATGCAGCTCTTCTGCCAAATTTATTTTCTCATTCATCCTGCAAGAGAAATGGAGTGATGCAACATTCGCCAGCCAGCACAAAAGCCAGCATTTTTTTTTAAGAGAAAGTGCCCTCATTTATTCTAACATATTGACCTGAAACTCTGCAGCACACTGACATATCTGCAGCCGCAGTGAACACCATTAAACCCCAAGGGGTCTTAGTTAATCAAATGTAAACATGAATAATGCAGTGACAAAAAATGCAGGTATCACATGTATACAAGACAAACGGTCAGACAGTGGGTTGGTTCTTCTGGTTGATTTTTCTCCTTGAATGAAGGAAAAGGAAACTTTTGCCCTCAGATGAAGTGATTCTTCAGTCCCTGCCATCAAACATGACAACAGTGACGTGACCCACATTACTCTCTTCCTTCACGAGCTCATTTTGTAGCAGCAGCAGTGTCACATCAACTCCTTTTGAAGTGACAGCAATGAAATGGTTAATGGCAGTGTTAAATGGCTATCCTTGGATTTAGCATGAGCACTGAGGTGAGGAAGCCTGGGTTTCTCTAAGCAATTCAGGCTGCCTGGTTGCCCACACATAAGGCAAACATGCCTAATGTTTCAATTTACATGTGGTAACTTTCTAATAATAGGGGTGTTAATTGAGGGTAGAATAGCTCTAGCAGGTGAGTAACAATTAGCTGACGCTCCTGCTTTTACAAAATGTACCATGGCACATCCATGCATAGTAGGCTGGAAACCACTTTTGCATATCTAATTTTTAAAGCTAAAAGATGGCTGTTCTGGAAACAAAAGGGCTTCTGGCACCAGGCTGGGGCATTGCATTAACACTCGTCGCTCCAGAAGAGTTCCAGCGAACAGCCCTTGCATCACTGACTGTAGGGTGCTGGTTTTTGTTCAACACCTTCTGTTCAATTCCCGACTTGACAGTGTCCTTCAAGCAGTATTTGCCAGGAATAGTTAGACGAAAGAAAGGTCGATGCTTGGTATTGCTGGGATCATAACTCGTTTTCATGGTCTGGGTGCTGATGGAGTACCAAAACCTGCGAGAAGTTTTGAGACTCGCTCTCCAGATGGTGTTGGGTGGGAATTGTCACTGCTGAGTAGCTCAGTGCTAAGTGTAAGAGGTTTGAAAGGAATCTGAAAGACTCATGACACTTTTCTGTCTGTTATTTTTCATTCATTTACTCCTTGGTAATCTTCTCCCGCCCATCCCCCCCCAATCCCAAACTCCTTATCACTGCTGCTCATGCTCCCACGTGGGAACAGTTCAAGCCAGCCTCCTTGGCCAACCTCAACAGCCTGAAAACAAGGGACAAGCTCTTAAAACCCACACACATCCTTATGAGACTTTCTCTTGCATGTCAAAGTGATGGAGAGGAACCAGAATAATCCCAATGAGCTATTTCAGTGTATTTAACCCCAATTCTTTACACCCCTGAACTAGTCAGGAATAATGCCTGGTTTTGGTCCTCTCCCTTTTTTTTGGGCTTATTACACACCAAACGTTAAACTGCCCTGAATAGCTACCTCGTTAGTTTTTCCTCTCTGAGCAATTGGGTTGAAACATATGCCATTAGACCTGATGTCCCCAGTTAAAACCCCTGTCACATCACTAAATATTTTAGCAAATAAAAAATTTTTTAAACACGCAGCCAGATGTCCACACTGACATAGTGCTTAAGGCGTTTGACTGATAAAAAGCCAGGGCCCTTGGTAAGTGGGGATTTAAAAACATGTCCTGAGGCAAGTGTGTGATATTAAAAACATCCTGGGCTCTTTTGTATGGAGATTTGCATACGTTGAGGTTTTAAAGAGAGTGTCCATCTGTCACTGAGCATTCTCCCAATACAACAAAGCATCGATAAATATTTTGAACCACAGTCACTTTTCAGCAGGCACCAGCAAGGAAGCAGAATGGTTTCAGCTGGGATATCCATTGCTTTGTGCAATAAAAGGAGCTGCAGTTTCACTTGGAAGTGGTGTTTAATATTTATAAGGATGACAGCCCTGTACAATTACAGAACTACAACCTGGCCCTTGAGTGATTCCATAAAAAGTATCAGCTAGCCAAAGGAAAAAATACCCCTAAAGCTTTTCTTCTGGGAAGTCTGGTTGCTGGATGTAGCAATGTACCACGATCGCGCTTCAGCAACGGTGGCACCCGCTTGCAATGTACATGGCAGCAGGCCTGCTCCGGTGTCTGTTGAAGCAAAGGAAAGACTCCTGACAGCTTTAATGAACTCTGGACCAGCCTGGATGCATTTGAACTGTCACTGAAGTGGATGAAATTCATCGCTCTTAGTGTACGTGTTGGGAAGAAAGGGTCAAAGATTCAACTGGCTGCAGTCCTGTTCAGATCCGTTGCATCAGCGGTGGGTTTGGCTCCTTGGACTTAAGACAATATTCTGTTTTAAGGCTCAGTCTGGGATGCAAGAAAATATACAGTGGCAGCAAGGATGGGGATCTGGATGTTCTCACTATAATAGAAGGCCCAACAGTGCGGGAGGCCTTTTACAGAAGGAAAAAGCAAGCAGGCATCGCTTCTTGCCTTGAGGAGCAGGCAGTCTCGTCTCAGACAGGACAAAGTGAATAATCACATCTCCAAATTCCACATTTTTCTTTAGTTTTGCTTTTCTGGATTGACGTTTTTCAAGGAGGTGCCATATTCCTCTTACCCTCCAACCACCTAGAAGATCTGAAGTGTCTAGGTGAGACAAGACAAAGTCACAGCACAAAATACGCTTGCAGCAACTATTTTAGTTAATTAGACAATTACAGTTTAAGCACGTGTGCATCTGAACAGGTTGATTATCTCAGTAGATCTCCAACCTGTCTTTCTCATATTCTTTCCTTCCTTTAATCTGAATCCTGAACTCTTCCTTCCTGACCACTGTCCTTTCTAAAGAGCCACCCATAAAATAGATGGTTATTAAGCATGGGTTTCTCCGTTTCTCTTGCAAAGCTGGTTCTAACGGTGCAGTAAATATTACGGTGTTTATGGTGGAAGATGCCCGGTGGCAGATGGATTTTTTCGTAGGTGCAGCTTGATGGTCTTACACAGTATATGGGTAGGTGATGGCATATCCATCTTGACTGAGAACGAGGAATCTACTAGCACATGTTTGGGGGTATTTCTGTAAGTCTCATGTTTAAGTTGTTAAACATCTGAGGAAAGGAGAGTTTCAAGAAAGCAAGAGGCAGACAATAATAAAAACCAGCTCTGTTTCATTTGTAGGATACACATATTTATTGGAAAGGCATTGATTTTTTCCCCCCGGCAGGCAATACATGTTTACTGTTGCTTGAAGGCAGCAATACTTTATTTGCAAGCATATGCTGCTAAAGGAAGCTCTGACTTTCCCATTTACAGTTGTAGTACAGCTTCTATCCAAGCAAGGGACACTTGATAGGCTTTGGGACAAATCCTGTGTGTCTTGATGGTTAAACAGCTGCATCAATTGTGTCAGTGGTTGTGGTGTTAAATGCATGACTGCTTGGGAGAACAAGAGGATGTGACAGAGGAAAAATGGCTCATGACCATATTAATTTCAGGCAGAAGACAGGGGATGATGTGGATAAGAATATCAGCCAAAGACATTCCAGTCCTAAGGCCGGAGCTTGGAGGAAGTGAATGCTCACCTGCTTGATTAATCTCTGCTTGAAGTTTAAACTACTTAATATGTAACTGGGAACTCAATGTGCAATCGCAGCTCACAAGCTTTCTGCATGCTCAGTTGCCGGTAGTAAGAAACACGATCAGACGGCTCAGTTCTGAAAAAGAAATCTAGTCTTTGCTTGTATTTTGGGCTCTAATTTATATTAAAGGGCCATTTCCCCACCCAGGTATAAGACCTCAGCTGTCATTTAATATAAGGGCCTAGATATTTTCCTCAAGAATAAGAACTAAGACGACTCACAGCTTGCATCCATCCCAGGGGTGTGGTACCTCTCAGGGGCTGACAACATACAAATCAAGTGATGTAGATCTTCCCTGGTGAAATCTGGTTCCCTCGAATTTGAGACTTGGGCTGCCAGGAGGCGTATTTCCACATCCCCTTCAAACCCCTGTGTTGAGCAAACTTCTGCTTCCAAGCAGACAGCCGTCCCTCATCGGATTAAGCAAAATGAATTTTGGAAGGTCTACCTTGATGACTGCTGGAAATTGGTGCAACAATTTTTTAATTTAAAGTTTTCCAGGTCAAGAATGTGCATGAGGGAGTATTAATGCTTCCAGCACAGGCAAGAACTAGGAAAATAAATGGTGATTTTAAAGCCTTTGTGGAGTCCCAGTCCCTTTTGCAGAGGGGATGCAGCTGTATATCGAACCAGTTTGGCTGCGCTTTATTTGATTGCCAATGCTGGCTTGGGTGCACCAGTCCTGTAGCCCACACAGCTGAAGAAGGGCTGGAAGACTTTTATTGATCATTTAACAACCTGTTGGTTGGTGCATCCTCAGTCCAGCACTGATTGCCTGGGGAACATGCACATGGTGCTCGCATGAGCCAGAGCCTCACCTCGGCAAGCCAGCAGAGCCATGCCAAGTTACACTGACTCAGACTCTTGCCAAATGGGTATGCCATAGAAATTAAATGCCAAATCCTTTTCTTTTTGTATAGCCAATTAAAGTCAATTAGACTACTGGTGTGAGCTGGGCATGCCAGCACTGGGGTAAAGACAAAATTGTGCTGCATGCCTTCAAGAAACAGAGCTGAATTACTCTGTTTTTTCCCCACAGTGATTCAAGCTACGGGAAGAGGCACTAGCTTGGGAGGAGAAGTATTTCAGAGAGAAAAAATCAGCCCTCACTAAATCCATATCCCATCTCCTCAAAGCTTGCTTACTGCCAGCTCCCTAATTTATGTAAACTGGTTGTCACAGCTGAATTAAAACCTACAATTAGCAATCCAGGAGGGCACAGCTGTAATTCAGACAGATGTGCCACTTAAAAATATTTACATAAAGCTTGCAGGATAACCAGCACTCCCAGAGGGAGCCATCAAGCAAGCCTCCCGGCACGCCAGGGCAGCCCAGCTATGGGGCAACGTGACTCGGAGCTGCCTTTGGGGTGATGTCCACTGACTCAGCTCAGCTGCCCCAGTCTGCACAGCACAACCATGGCTCAGACTTGCAAACTGCTACAACCACAGCTGCAGCCCTTGGGATGAAAAATCATCAAGACCTAAAGAAGTTATCAAGAGCCTGAATGTTTTCTGACCTTTTTCTCTGAGGAGGTGGGAGAAGATGCTCTGGAGCCAGCGTGAGTTTGTTTGAAGCTGCTCAGAAAAGCTCAAAACCATCTTAACAGACCAGGAAAGCCTTGTTGCTTGCTGCACAACAAGTTTATTGGCAAGTACCCTCCCTGCACACAAAAATTAGGACTTTCTGAACTTAAAATCCAGGAAGAAGTACATGACATGGAGAGCAGCTTGGCTCAGTGGTTAGAGCAGGAGGAACGGGATCTGATTTTTGGTGGCCATGCAAAGGACTGGCAGCTGCCTCTCAATCCACTTTGTTGGTTGTAAGGGCCAACTCAATCTAGCAATTTCTTCTTGGAAAAGACTTTAGAGATTAATTTGCACTTTTAAAAACTTGGGATTATTGACCAGACTAGAGAGCTTTCACTGTGACCTGGCTGTGAGCATGACTTCCACTTTTGTTTTAACCAGCTTGTGCCAGCAATGTGCTTTTGTTAGAAAGCGTGAAGAAGCTTAGGGGAAAAGTTTTAATTTGCAAAGATCCATTGCCCCCTTTTTTATCTCCCAAATCAAATGCAAGAGATAAACTATCTCTGGAAAGCAGCACTTTCTATGTGTCAAGAAATGCCAATTTAGAGGCTTTATCTCCAATTTCAGAAGCACGTAAGGACTGCTTGAAAGGAGTCGTGTAGGTTGGGATGCCAGGAGGGGTCTCAGGCTTTCTCAGGACGGTTTAGGAGCCCTGAACAAACACATCTGCCTGAGTGCTTTAAAGCTGGGAGAAACATTTGTAACAGTCATTTATAGAATGGGGCCAGTTCACACAGATGGTGAAGACAGTCATGCTGTTTTAAATCCACAGCAAAACCAATGACTAAAATTGGCTCAGACATAGCTCTGGTAGAACCAGTAAAAACTATTCACAGATGTCAATTTACGGAGATCAGCTTGTTTTCCCTCCACCACTGCCCTGGCTACTGGTAATTACCATTTTCCACCTTTCCAGCTGCAGAAATTCACATTTAATGTAAAGAAATTTCAGCCCAGAGAATGCAAATGAAATTTTGAAGATATTTGTTTGATATTCACTTGCTACTCTCATCACACACAGTATTTCCTGCTCTCTTACTGGTAGCCAACACCTCCTCTGGCACTGACGCATATTCCAAAATGATTGCAAAAGCCCATGATTTTTCTCAAATATTTATGGGAATACCCAGAGTATTCACAGCAACAGATGAAAGAAGACAGACTACCTGATTCACTCGTTGATTAGCAAAATACTGAAAAAAAAAAAGAGGAGTGGTTGCCCCATTTTGTTTCTATTCTATCTGTGGCTTGCTCAAAACTTTCCAAATTTGAATATACTTTCATTTTAAAATGGAAGTGATTTACACCAAGCTTGATTCATCTGTTGGCCTTGGCAGCTGGGATATTCCAGCAACGGGTTTGCTTTGTTTCAGCACAATGGAAGTTGAAAAAAATACTGCAGATGAATTTTATTATTGCAGCTTTTGTATGGGACATGAAAGTGCACTAGTTTAATACAAAGTCATTACTGCAGTTAAAACCATTAAGTTAATTAATATGGACATTTATTACTAGCGATAAAAGATAATATCAGGGGATTTATAGAAACAATATATCCGTATATTCTTCCTCCTAAAGTCTCCATGAGGGCAGGACTTTAAGTGAGGCGGAATATATTGTAATGGCACCTGTTACTGGGGCTTGCACTAAAGGTAGGTCAAGGGGAACACTTGCAGGAGAGTCATTAAGATAACCCCGGCCCTGAGAGCACCAGGGCTTGCAAAATGAATCCTTCAACCTTTACAATTATAATACATTGAAGGAAGCAGAAAGTCTCTTGGTCCTGCCAAGCCTTGAGCTATAGAGAGGGAGTTGTTAGTGTAACCTATTTCTTTTATCGTGAGCAACCCCTCCACTAGCAAACTTGGGGACAGCATCAGCTCCCACCCATAAGCATAAAGATAATCCTGTACTCAGTTTTTTAGCTAGAGAAAAGTCAGCAAATCCTCAGCTTTCACCCCTTCCACCTCCCTAGATCTTTGGAACTAAAAAATCTCAAGTTGTCCCTGACTGCTCTTGGTCATTTCCTTTACTGATGCTGGATAACAGTTGGGAGACGTGGTAATTTAATAAAGCTTTGCAAATGCAGACAACTGCAGAATGTGATAGAGGGGCTATATCAATCACGGTAATGACAGACATTAGCAGAATGCCAAGTGTTTTGGTCTCAACAGATCTGTCACCGGTTTGCAGGCGGCAGTTTTAAGTACAGGTCTGTGCAACGGCCGCTCTAATTTAGTGCTGTCTGCAAAGCTGTCATTTCAGGAGAAGATTTATTGGGCTGATACATGTGATTTATGTCAGACGGTTTCAGCTTTGCTAACTTGTGTGCGACAATAGTAGTTAACAAGCAATTAAAATCTTTGGTCCATTGTGCTGGAAGCTACAGGATAGTTCCCCAGAGCCATCGTTCAGCATTATCCTGTCTTAAAAATCCTCACTTTGGAGGCTGGGGGGAATTTTGAGGACTGCCCTCCCTGGCATGGATGATTTCTTCCTCTACTTAAAATGGTGTAAATCTGTTCTTGGGGAGGTTATTTTTAATTCTGATTTTCTCTAGCTCCACTTGTTCCACGGTCATGCTGTGGAAGTCTCCAGGTGATGAGAGATATCTACCACTTATGTGTCCGCTCCTGCATGCACATAGTGCTGTGGCCATGGTCTGCAGCCGGTGGGAAGCACCATTAGACGTCATGACCCAAACAAACATCACCTCGTCTCTTGACTAAGCGCAGGCAGCCTGTGCACGCACATTTGCTGTGATCCTCTCTACCAGAGAAGCTCCTCCAGGACTGCTCTCCCTGGCTGCTTTCCACTCCCCCAAGGTGGCCAGCTGGTGACCCTCTTGGTGATGTCCACACACCGAAACTGCAGCTGCCGTACCCGTCCTGGGAGCAACCACGCAAAAACCAGGTGCAACCACACCAGGATGGGAAAAATAAATATTCTGGAGCAAAAATGAATTTGGATTGGTCATTTCAGGCAGCATCTCCTCAAGCTGCACTTGAGCACCCACTGCTGTCATCCCAACACCATGCTCCATCCTTCCCGCGGCTGCGGCTGTCAGGAGCTGCAGATGCTGATGAGCGGTAACAACCCTTTCCACCGCCTCCGAACCCCACGTCAGGGCGAGGAGCCGAAGTCAAACTGCTCCGACTGAAGTGCGGCCAGCCTAGCTGTGTGAGCTCCTCTGCGTGTTCGGGTGAACCAAACTCTTTTAAATCGGGCAGTACTTTGGAGATAATTAGCCTCATTGCATATACACAACAGCTCTCCCATGAATGATGCAGGCTTAATTACTAATGATAGGGCTGGGTTTTTTTTTTTTCCTTCTGTTACAACTGTGAGTGACGGTAAATATACACCTTAGTGGGCATTTTCACCCGCTGAATGTTGCAGTCCTTTTTCCCCTCCTTCTTTTTGTGGTCTTTGAGATGGTATTTGAGAGATCAGATTTTTTTTTCCCCATTATGAAATGGGTACAGGAGGCTGCACCAGAGTTTTCTGCATGTAGATGATGTCCTCTCTAATACCTAGTACATATTTAAATCTCTTTTTCCCTTGCTTTATGTACAAACTTCAGTTCATGTTAGAAATAATATGTTTGTGTTTCTGCACTTTTCAACCTGTTAAAATCACAGGGAAATTTTACAGACGAGCGACTGCCCAGCGCAGGGAGCAGCCATCGCTGCCGTTGCTGAGCGATGCAAGCTGCATCTCACTGCTTAACTGATAAACAGAGCTTTTACACATTTTCCAACACTTTGTCCTGCAGGGACAGTGTTTATACGTCGTAGGTGAATATTTGGTCTTAAAAACTGGCAACTCCTTTCCCCTAACCCTTATTCCTGCTATCAGTCATTTATGGTCCACATGTAAAGAGCCTTGACAGGGGGAAGGTGCTATGGCAGGGCAAACTCCAGTGATAGGCTTAGTTCAGATTTTTGGCTCCAGCCCAGCTTTACTAGTACTCAGCCAGGGTTTTCTGGTATTTATGATTTTCCTGGCTGTTTTTCCTTCTCCCACCACCCCAGAGACTGGATTCTTCCTGCCCCCCCGCCAACAAGCCAGGAAAACCCTGGGGCATCAGCTAATGAGGCATCGAGAAAGGTTTTGTGCCTTTTGGTAGAAGGTGGGTAGAACAGATCTACTTCTGCTCCTTTAAAATGTTGAATACTTTTCTCCTTTTCAAGGCAAAAACTATATCCACCCTTTTGGCTCATCTTTTTTTACCATGGGGCTGAATTATCTGATCCTTTATACGCAGGACCTGGGTGTGAAGACCCAAGTAAATCCAGGATTACAGTCAGCATCCCAACACAGTCTGCGGCACAGAGCCGTGCAGCCTGTCTCACACATCAGGTTGGGAAGAGGGCATGTTTGCTTAAAGTAAGGTGAAAAAAACCTAAGGAACTAAACAAACCCTCTGGAAAAACTTCTGCTGAGCAAAGGTGATCCAAGCTGACATTGAGAATTGTTTGATTTACAATAACAGGGAGATAATATTTTGCTAAGCCTCCCTGTAATACAATGTGTGTCATTTTAAATTTCCCATTACACCGAGCAATCTAATAAATAAATGCCCCAGCTGCAATAAACATGAATCATTCAGTGCGGAGAGGCTCTCAGCAGTCCTGTAACAAATATCTTCTTCCTAATGGTCTTTGGAAGTCACCGATTAATTTGACTTTCAGCTGACTGACTCTGAAGCAGGGGAGCCTGGCTACTGCCAGACAAGTGCTTGCAAGATGCTGGGTCAAACTCTGCAGAGATTTAGTGACAAATCAGATTTACAAATTAGGGATGCGCCGCTCTGTAAAGGATACGGCTCAAGCCTGGTGATTAGCAAGTACATTGTCGAACAGAATCGGCTACCGAGGTTTTTCAGGGTTTTTTTTCAATGCTAGAAAACAAAAGCACTTGTTTTACATGCTGCAGCAATGAAAGCCACCTTCTGAGAACAAGAAAGAAGTTCATGTTATTTGTCCCCTAATTTCTGCTGTTAATCTTTCACTGGATTATGTGCACGTGAAGGTATTTTAGCTATCTTCTGCCCTCATGCCAATGTTTGTTAGAATTTAGGATGGAATTTAATATGAGTAATGTTAGGAGAAACAGGTCAGGGTTTCAGATTAACACCAATAACCATAATGAGAACAGATGCTTATATCCATCTGGAATGTAGATTTAATATGTTAAATTCATAGCTCAGCCCATGAAATGCAATCATCAGATGTTTACTGGTCCCAATTTAATGAGCGATTTTGGATTAAACAGGGGCCAAACAACAGGCCACCAATCTATATTAAATCTCTGCAAAATGAAAATTGCAAAGATTTACTTAGGGTCATTACACAAGAAAATTTAATCACAACCTCATCCATAATGTCACATCGTCATCAGACTGATAATTGAAATGCCATGTGAGAGATTATGAATAACCCTCTGTTTATGAAGATAGCTTTCTGATTATCTCTATGTCCTGTGAGTAACATAAAATGTGATTTGTATTAATGTACATAGTCCTTGCCTAAAAAAAATCCATTGGAGATCTGCAGGAAAAGTCTGGGTTTTTTACCTTCACTATTACTGACAGGAGATGTTGTTAAATAACGTTATTGCCACAATTTTAAAGCTGCACGGTAAGGTGACGCCTTGCATACAGACTCGCGCTGTGTTTCATGGCATCGCAGGGGGACATAGCTTGCAATATCCCTGCAGCTGTGTGGGTGCTATAAAGTATTCAGCACATGATTTTAGTAAGCAAACATTGATTTGTCTAGAATCGATATTAATTTTTCAGACTGTATGTTCTCTGGGGCAAGAAATGTATCTTCCAGTATTTACTAAACACTTTGTACATTTGGGATGGTAATAAGAGCACACTTTTGATTTTGGCACGTTACAAAATATTAAACTCTTGGATATCTGACAATTATATAATTGTGCATTGTACTGGATTATACAACAGCGTACAAATAGCCAAATTCCTAATAGCATTTGGTTTGAAAAGCCCATCTAAATATTTATAGAGTTTGTGCTGAGGGACTCTCTGTTCCAGCCCCAAAGATAAATGCTCAGTTGAGATACGCCAGAAACCACAAAAATGAGCAACAGACTCTTCCTGTGAACAAGTGTGCGTGCTGCTGCCATACATGTACCTGGGTTGCTACCACCCTTTGCTCCCAAATTTACACCTGCTTCATTATTTAGTTCGTACCTACGTGATCCTGCCAGTCAGGAGATGATGCCCTGCTCTGCCACCGACCTCCCTGCTGGCCCTGGGCATGTCACCTCCTCCCTGTGAGATGGCACCATGAAGCCAACGTACCTGGGTGCAGGAGGTGACCCAAGACACTGTTAGCAGAACCAGTATAGGTGATAGGGTTTCTCATTTTCTGGCCCCACAGATGAGATCTCGACTTGAGTAACTAAACTACGCTTCCCCCTGCCAAGCCCAGGGCAGCAGTGAGGATGAACTGAGCAGCTCATCTCCAAAAATGTGGGCTCCTCCTCCTCTGAGTTGCCTGAGCTCAGTCTGAACATGTCACACACCCTGGGGATTCAGCTCTGTACGGGGCGAGATCAGAAGGCAAGCGGGAATGTGTCTTTTCCCCTGTTCGGGGCTGCTTTCTGTACCTCCTCATTGTCAGCGCTGCAAAACTGATCACATCCGATGTGTTTTAATTGCCCTGCATATGAATTAATTAGCCCCTTTGTCAGAGAACAATTAAGCGGCAAGCTCAGGAACAAGAAAAGCCAAGGCAGAATAAAAACCTGAGTCTCCTGCCCGTCAGACAGAAGCCAGCAGTCCCTGAGACGAGCATCTCGCATCCGAGCTGCAGAGCGGTGCCCACGGTGGGGCATCCGGACAGTCGGGTCTTTGTGTCACTGCAGCCCCGAGCAAAGGTTTGGGTCAACTCCCCACATCACACTTATTTACCCAAATTTTAAACAGCTTTAGCCACATACATCGCCACGTGGAGAGAGCTAAAGTTTCCAGGGGATCTCAGCTTGGCAGGCTCTGAAAAACTTTTGCATCTACTTCTTAGCTGTGCTAGCCTGCGAATAACATTCCCCTCTGTAAATCATTTATTTCCAAGCAAGTTTGCGCTCCTTTTTGGCTGCAGCAGGCATCAGGCAACCAGAAGTGGAAGGAGCCAGATTTTTCATCAGCAATTAAGTGGGAGGTAGAAGAAAGCTGCACACTTTTCAGTTGAAGGTTACACCTGGGAAAAGGCTGGCACTCAACATTGGACGTGTAACCCTGAGGTCTGATACATTTACCAGCGTCTATGGCTGAGGGTTCACAGAAAAGAAGTTGCTGCGTAATTAAGACATGGATCTGCTGTAGGTAAGTATAACATACATCTAGAGAAACCAGCGGAGCAGCTTGATGGACCCACAGAGGTACATCAGTGTCACTGCCCTTGGGCATGGTTTATACATCCGTTTGGCTTAGGTCAGAAGGTACCAGGCAACGTGATAAAAGCACAGACAAAATGGATGTTGCAAGTTGTAACTACAGGGCTTGTCAGAAAACACAGGCTGAACTTCTCGCCCTGAGATTAATGCCAGCGTGCCAGGTCCTGGAACGGGGATGAGGTGGTTACTCTGCCCCGACAATTGGCTCAGGAGAGAGGGAGCACAGATGGAGCCTTTTCCGGCTGGCTAGCCTGGATCAATGACCAGACCCCGGCTTTCATTATTTACACAAGTAGCACAGATAAAGCTATTAAAAACAAGACATCCGCAGAGAATGGGGACCCGTACGTTGCAGATAATTTACATCAGAGCATGCACCAGCACTAATACATAACCAACGCAATTAAACGCAGTTGAATAGGTAAGGCATATCTCTCCATGGACCATGGTAAGAGACGATGCTATTTTCGAAGAAGTCCTTGTGATATTTCTGGCTGTCCAACCATTGGAAAATCAAGGACCAAATCCCATGTGGGTGGAATTTTACCCAAGATGCCACATAACCAACTAAATCACAGGAGACAAGGTGCATTAAGCGGCTAATAACGGGGTGGACTCCTTTTGTTATTTAGACATAAATGACAATGCCCCAGCACTTGAGCACACAGTGATTTCCATCTGTGGGTGTTGGTAGAGCACACAGATGGGGAACCCCATAGGCAACGACACTGCTCTGATAACTTCACTTCAACATACACTTCTTGAAGGGGATGGACCAAAGCTACTGTCATGAGGCAAGGTGGTCTCCGAAATTGCGAGAGCACCATGGAAAGGTTCTTGGGAAGATTACCCCGGCCCTTAAAAAGAACCATATTTTCCACTAAAGCCGCAAAATATTCCCTGAGCCTCATTTACAGGCTGTTTAATCCCTTACTGGCCAATAGCATTTTTATGGGGATTAGTATGAAGGACTGGACTGGGTGATGTCCTCTATGCCTAAGGGTTTGTGCTTGTCATGCCACCCAAAATACTGAAAGATGAGCAATTGAGAAAATATCTGCTACCAAAGGTGCACGACCCTGACTCTGTCCTGACACAGGAGAGAGAAGAAGCTCTGATGTTCGAGGTGGATATCTGTAGGAGGCACGTTAGATGTGACCTCGAGCTTTCATCTAGGAGCTGTTTGGCGCTTGCTGTCCTCCACGGTACATGTGATTCCATCAGAGATCACTGACAGATGACGGCATATCCAGTGGCACATTTAATGGCACCCTGAAATGCCACTTCCCAGCTATTCCCTGCTGCCACTACGGAACAAGGTCCCTGCTTTCCCAAGGTGTGCATGACAAGGGTGATGTGTACCCAACAGAAGTGGGCTCTGCACACCATCTTCCCATGCTCACGTGCAAGAATCGGGCAGCTGTGCCTGCAAGTGGACAGTTACAGTCACTTTCTCGGGATCTGGATGTTTAACAGGCTTAGCCAGTGTTACATCTCCCAGGCACCTTCTCTCCTGTGGGCTGATCCATATAAGCATCTAAGAGCATCGTAGTGCTGCCAGGCGATGGTTTGCTCCACTGACAGATGTCCCTGTGTCATATTTAAACTCTGAGGTTCTAATCCCGCAATTACCCATTAGGGAGGTCATTATACATGGACCGACACAGCAAAACCGGGTGGAGATTGACGGCTTTGATTAGTCTCTTCCTTTTTTCCAAACCCAGGATATCTTACTGAGTTTCTCTAGACATACGGTGCTGGAGTGGATTCAGCTTTGCAGTGATGACAGGACGCTATCTGCTACTCTTTCATTGAACAGTTGGGCTGAGTGTTGCTTTCCTTATTACCGAGGGTAAAAAAATAATGAGTCATTATTAATGGTTGCTGGCATGCGGGCAAAGTTCAAAGGTGTTGGGTGAGGGCCAAGTTACGCATGTGCCCATGGCTGCACGGACACAGACGTGCTCTCCTGTGTGGGTCTCCCTGTAGCTGTGGGAAATACGAATGTAAATGCAAATACCGCTACGGGGACAAAGCTCTCTGGTGTGTTACAGGGCTGATATGGCAGAATGATTTAGTGAATCCCATTCTGTAAAAGTACTCATCTGAAGGTGACAGCAGCCACAAAATGGAGGTGTTAAAGAGAACTGACGCATCAGATAAACTCCAGCTGTCACCTCCAGTCAGCGCCTCTTTTCTTTCCCCTGTCTGGCCCTCTTCTCTTGGCTAATATCCCTAATGATTGAAAACATTTTTTTCTTCTTTTGCTTTCAGCCTCAAAGGTTGATCTTTGTTTTTCTTCCTTTCCTTCTTTAAACAGTCTTATTTCTCAAAGAAGAGGCAACCGAAACCCAGGAAAAGTCAGCAGTTTGCTGCTTGATCTGTTTTCCTCTCAAAAGCTTGTAAGACACATTTTGGATGCTTTTCTGTATCTTCCAGGTAAACCCTGCTCCAGACCCTGTGCTCAGTACTTGTCTTTTTCTTTCCCAACCCCTGTTTAAAAGATCAGATTTGAAGTTTTTTTTCTTGCTGTAAAAAGTCTTATAACACAGATCAGAGGACCCCAACCCAAAGTCTCTAAGGTCACACTTGGGTCACATCATCTAGTCTGAAACAGATTATCTTTGCTATGTTTTCTGGTTGAAAGTTTGGTGGGGCTGTGGGGGGTGGTCTGCAAACAACTGCAAACTACTACAGTGGCCCCTGGTCTGAAAATTAATTGAACTTAGTAGACTCTTTTTCAAACCGTTCCATTAGGGTGATTTTCTCATAGCTTAACCTTAGTCAGGGGAAAGACGAGTCTGTTTGCAAGGACAGTTATCAAAGAGCTAAAGGATGCTGCAGAAGCAAAGGCTGCCGGTCCAGGATGCACTACCCACTAACTCAAGGCTAAAACTAGTGTTCCTCGGTGGGTAATAAAGATTGCTGTGGGGCTCTTCTGAGCTGAGATGAAAAGATTTAGTTGAGAACCCTCCCAGTTACCCAATTTTTTGCATGGCAGATACTAAAAGCATTCCTGGCTCAAGTAACAGCGCCAGTAAGGACCTGTATCCCTCAGCTCTCATAGCAGGGTAAGGCAGTCTTCCCTGCCTATACACAACCCTGTTGTGATTCACTCAAACTGCTCAAATTGATCCCCGTCCGTGTAGACGCAAAGTATTTAGGACCTTTTGGAACACTTAATTTTGTTTCAATAAGCCCAGATGCATGAAGTTAAGTGTCTGGCTTTAAATGAACAAACATTCATTGTCATGCTGACAAACTGGCCAAGCATGTGTAAATGTATCTCCATCAATAGATATATCGAGACACTGATCAATCCATCACTACACCTCAGGGTGTTATTTTGTGCAGAGAAATAAAAATCTTTTAAATTAATTTCTACTCTTGACTCAGGGGTGCTGTGGAAAATTACCCAATGGTGAAGAATGTCACTTACTCAGCCTTATTCTGTCAAAGTAAAATGGTTGATAAACTAATGTAAATAATCTACAGTATTTTGCTTTAAATAGTCCACCATCAGTTAGAAATCTCATAAAGAGAATGAAGCGATGAGAAAATGTTGTAGAACTGATCCCTTGGTTTTGTTTTTTTCCAATAGTGGCTATTTTGAAAATATATTCTGCTTACTTACATGAACAACACACAGAGAAGAGTTAAAAGTGGCACATTATCTTTCCAATGACATATTTAGCCAGTTATTCAGGCTATAATGAAGCTGTGTAATGAAGTCAATGTCCTTGAAAGTTCTTCATCAATTTTTTTCTCATCTGTCAGCATATCCACTTGCCGACACAATATTAATTAAACACAACATTTCCTGGAGTGTTGAAGTGAAGTCCCATCACTGATAATGAACAGGTTTAGGAGAGTCACATCCCAACAAAATTACTTTTTAAACCAGCCTTATTAAGCAGAAAATTAGACCTAAATCACCCTACAACATCCTCATTAAAAGCCACTGATCCTTGGCTGCTTCTATGTTCTAACATCTTTAATTAGCAAACTGCTAGTCTATCTGCCATCATAAATGCTATTAATCTTACCTTTCATTTGCTTTCTCTTAACCTATCGTTTGCCCACTTCAGGGAGACACATGCTTCCACCAGAATTCATTTTATTGCATCTAACGTCCTTGTAAGGATGAAAAATGCGGTAGTCACAGGTTAAATGCGATGACTCTCTCCGCCCTCGCTCCATCACTGAATTTCAGGATTTGTAGATACCTTGGATGGCAGGCTTGCTGTGTTTGAGGGGAAATGAAGAGCATTTTCCAGCAGATACATATGGAATACTGTTGTCAAGCCTTGATAGTAAACCACAGTGCAACTGTGGATCAATGCCCTCTCTGCTGCCCTGCTTAAACCAGGGAAGAGTTATGGACATCAATTAAAAAACATTCTGGGTGTCTGTGAAGGCTCCACCCAGGAAAAAGAAATGCTTTAAAAACACAGTTGCGTTTTAGAATTGTAGCTACTAAATCTACAACCTTTGAGTAGCCTTTACAAAGTGTGACAGCTTCACAGCTTCCTTAATATTTGTTCACAGAAGCTCCAGAATATATCAGGACAAATAACATACTGCATTAGACCACTTTCACATTACATTAATCAGATGTAAGCATATAATGCAGTGCTGTGCTATGCATTTCAGAAATGCATTATTATTTGCTGTGTTCTCAGGTACAAAATGCCATCTTGCATGCGCAGTGCTTTTCTCCAGTTTATAACTATGGAATTGGGACTTTTCACTAGGTTTGTGCTGGCTGATTTTTGCAGTGGGTCTGTGCATCATCTTCTTACAGCAGAGAACATCACCGTGTTCAGCTTACAGCTCCTGGGCAACAGAGAAGTACAAATTTGACCTCACCCACGCAAATATCTTGTGTGATAAACTCAGTTTGCATTACTCAGTATGTCTTTTCAATGGACCTCTGAAAGAGGCTCTGACCTGGATGAACATTACGTGTCCTGATCGAAGACACTGTCTGCAACCTTCAATTTTAAGAGCTTTTTTACTCCATTTTACTCCATTTACCCCTATTCCTTTATCTCTTTCACTGTTATTATCCCATATTATTTAGTGACCACACTCGCTTCCCACAGATATAAAAACTTTCCCTTGGCAGCTTTAATGAAAGCTGCTTTTAATTTCACATTGCCTTGGGTTATTCCGACTGCTGATGGGTTGCTTCTTATTGGGGCCAGGTTGTTCTAACTGCTAGGAAACCGCAACCTTTTAAGCTCTCATTTTAAGTCCTAGCACTAGGCTGTAAGGCAGGGGTTTTGCTCACTGTCTTTATGTGTCTGAAAACCGGGCGTCTATTCTAAGCTACCTGTGCCGCTTCTGCAGTCAATGTCAAGAGATAAGCATCCCCAGAAGGCGACTTGTCCACCTATTCTACAGCACCATGAATTACCCTTGGGAAACCGTTATCTATTATTCCTCAGTATGGAGACAGCCCAGGCTTAATTAGTTGTCTGACTTTTAGATGTTGAGTTAGGTACAATAATCTGACTCCCAGTGATTTTTTTTCGGTCTGGAGCAGATGAGTCACGATTCATATGCAAGAATCGTTTTCGTGAAGCTGTGCTTTTCTAATGAAACCCTTCTCTCACCCCCAATATGTTTCCATTATCTTGCCATCAGGAAATAATTTTTTCTCCAGCACGCAAAGACACATGACATGCTCATCTACTCGCACACATGCGAAACCAGATTAACTACTCCATAAATTAGTTAAAAGATTTTCCCAGAGAAAATGAAGAGGAAAGACATGTAATTTCCACTTCTTAACTCCTGAATGAATGAAGATACTCTGTCTGCCCTGTCCATGACTATCTAGACAGATACTAGAAATCAAGATCACTGAATTGTGATGACCGAGTTTATGTGAACAGAGGGTCTCCAGTCTACCCCAAGCTATTGATGCTTTTTATCTCAAAACTAATGACCACAGTGAGTTTTCTTCATATTTGGGTTAAACTCCACCATCCTGTGTCTCCAAATTTGGGGTATGTCAAACCTGAATTTTAACAGCTGGGCCAAATGAAACCCCGAGCTCGGGGTAAAACCACATCTGAATGGAAATCAAGATCAGAATAAACTTTTGGTCTGACTCAAATAGAGCGTTTCAGGCCAGCAGCTAGAATAATGTGGTGAATGAATCATAAGCCAGTGTAGCAAACAGACTGAAAGTCATTAGAGAGTCATCAGAAGATTTGTGACAAAAAAATACCAGCCTTTCCCATGATTGGACTGGTTACGGGGCATCCTTGTCCGAGCAGATACCCCTCACACCACTACCAGGCTGAGCCACTTTCTGCCAGCCAAATCCCAACAAAACCCCAACCCGCAGTCCCTTGGAGGAGATTTTAGAAGTTTTTAGACTATATTAAAGTGCAAAAGATGAGCACTACTACTACTGCAGGACCTGACGGGAGTTACACTCCTGTGGAGCGTAGTTGCCAGGTTCAGCAAATGAGCAGAGACACACCTTTTCGTCTGGGTTGAATAAAATACCCTCTGTGCCTTACCTGGTCACCTGGGTTGTCTCCTTTTGACCAGAGCACTCCTCGTGTCATTTCCTAGCAGAGTCTTTAATGCCATTGGGGAGATGAAAATAGTTCTTTCATTTCAGACAACTAAAACCAGCCATTAAAAGTGTTTCAGCCAGCAGAAACGTGTGTGTGTGTGTGCGTGTCGTCAGCAACGTTGGTGTTACACAGGAAATCTGGGGAAGGGCCAGAGAACAGAAGTGAAGTGCTAGAAGTTGACAGCCCAAATAATGCTGATCACAAAAAGCGAATTTTATGAGGCTGGCACTTGTATCATTTGAAAATGAGAAGGCTCCCTGAAGTTAGGAGAATGATACTGGTGAAAGATTAGTGTAAGGAACGGATTAGCTCTGTGGAATGAAAACCAAAGGTTGAGTCTCAAGCTGGGAGGGGAATTACAGGTTGTAAGTGTCATCACCTCAGCATGAGTGAGAGCAAACCAGGACTGGTTCAAAACCAAAGGCTAGGCTAAAGTAGGGATGTGACTATATGAATTAAAAAAAAACCCTGTTAGAAGTGCCTGTTTCCCTTGTAAAAAGAAAACCAGAGTTGTTCAGCCAGCGATAGCATCTCCTCCTCCCACTGTGTATCAGTCTTGTTTCCTGGGGTTACCAGCTTTGTGCAGGACCCTCTCTGAGGCAGACGCCTGTGGCTCGACCAGTGAGAGAGACGCAGAGAAAGCAGCAGAGGACAGCCCTGTGATGACACTTCGTGTTAGACTGGTGCTTTCATAGCTAGAGCCAAGATCTTGGCTGCAGTCTTTGCCATCTCCCCCGTTTCAGGGCAAGAAGCGAAGGGCATTGAGACAGGAGCTCAGAGAACCAGAAAGCTGTGTTTTGCAGTGAGGGCATGTTTCTATAGCAAAGCATTTCATAAACTCTGGCCCAGATTCTCCCCTATGACTCGACTGTGCTCAGTGCAAGACGAGGATTGGAGAACAAAGGTGGCTTGAAGCCACCTTTATGCTTCTCCACTCTGGAAGCAGCTGGGGACTGGCTGGTCCCTGGGGTAGGTTCAAGTCGCCTCGGGCTAGCGTAGCAGCAGGAGATTGCTAGAAAACAGCCAAGATGTAGCTACACCTCCTTTTCCATTGGCTGTCACTGCTCCAGAAGGAACTGGGAGGTGACTTGGGTGACACCACCGCCACAATAGAGACTCAATCTTCCCATGGACCCCGAGCGTGCGGGGAGAGAGAGAGAGAGAAAATGTCAGTGCAGATGCTGCCAGGGAGGCAGCATAATGTGCGGCTTATTTAGGAAAGCAGCAAGCTAAGATCATCTGAATTCAAATATGGTGAGCGACTCACTCAAGTCAGTGTGTGTCCATGGGCAAATGCCTTGATCTTTTCTGTGCCTCAGGGCAAGGCAACTGGAGAAGGAAGTCAAAAGCAACAGAACTTCACTAAAATGATCAGATGCTGCTTCCAAATTTGGTTTAACCAAGTAAATATCTACACACATGCACACTCATCGTGGTTGAGAATTAATTTTTCACATATTTATATAGAAAATATGCTGTTTGCAGGCTGGATCAGAATCCCACCAAGGGCAGGAGCCTTTACAGGGGAGATAATCTGCAAGAATGTGAACTTCAACAAGCAGTCTGGTCCTAACATGTGCGCACAAGAGCTCAAAAAGGAAGGGAAAATCTCTTGCCTGACAAGGGGTTTTGGTTTTGCTTTCGATGAAATAAAACATAAGATGGACCCCAAACATCTGCAGAGGAGAGAAACACTTCAGAAAAGGTGCTCTTTGCAGCATTGCTTACCCCCCAGAAAAGGGTATTTGTGAACTGCTACAAGCAAGCACCTGAAAGAGAAGTCAAGTCATACAGGAATAAGCTTGCCTATGTTATACAATCTCCCAGAACCAAGATTATTCCATACAGTGCCACATTCAATTGCAAAAAGGGCTGTTAGGAGTAATAGAGCTCCTGTAACTAAAGTGTTTTCTGTCCTCAAATCTTCCAGAAAACTGATTGAGGCAAGAGAGGGAAAAAGCCAAGGGGAGAAAACTTATTAGAAGTAAAATTGTATTTTCTTGGACATTGGAAAGGATGTAAAACTAACCCACAGGCCTCTAAGTCAGCAGCCATTTTAACATTTTGCAAGAGATTTTCATCTTTTTCCCCTACAGCCTCAGTTTTGCTGTAAACACTGAGCGCACCCACTATGGCTGTCAGCTGCGTGGTTTGCTTTACACTGAAGCTGCCAGGAGATAAAAAATACTTAAGGTAATGTAATTCTCAAATTGGTGGCATAAGGATTTCTTCATGACATCTATGTGAAGAGCGCTATGCATGACATTTACTTTTACTTTTAGCAAATCAATAAAAATAGGATACATGCTTTTGGAAACCAGTAAAAACAAAGATACCCTGGTTCTCCATCGTTCTTGCTGCAAAGCTGCTGATGGCAGAATGGGAAACTAACACCCTGTCCTGTCCCAAGACATCGCTTTCTTTTTCAAGGGTAAAATAAAATGATGAAAAACATTATTCATGGGTTTGTCAGGTTGAACACGTCAAAGCAATTTTTCAGGAGACCAGCGGTTTTTATGCAATGACATTTTCTGTGCTACAGTCAAATAATGTTTTACAAAGTTTCATGAAAACATAATAAAAGCATTCCAGGAAAGCTACCACTAATTGATGGAAAAAAGACACATTGGGTAAATAAATTATAGACATACTCATTCATGCATGCATGGGTGCAATATATGTGAAGATATTATAAATATGCATCAACACATCATGCATGTGGATGTGCATTTTACACAGATAAACATGCCCACACATACAGCCACATTTATCAGTGTAACCTAATTTTGAAAGCTTTTTTCTTCAATAATCAATTGACTGCTGTTTTCTTGAAGGCAAATACAAGCACAATAAATTCCTTACTGGTATCACGGAAGAGGAAACATTACTACAGACTATAGAAAAGTTCAGCACTAGTAAATTCTGATGAACACCATTACTGTGATTACTGTTTGTGCAAAGATATGCCTGCCTCATTGTCATTTCTTATACTACATCAAGCAAAGGCTGGTGGGGACCTAGTACTGCTGTCGCCCAACTGAATGTGACCTTTTTTGGGTGACCGCGTTGCAGTGGGGGTTTTTCCTGCTCCTCTGGGAAAGCGTGCATAAAAAAAGTGCAGACCCTAGGATGCAGCGTAAGGTTTTAATAAGCGCAGAAATTAAATAGATGAGCTTTTTGCTTTTAAATGTCAGCACTGTAACTTTCCTGTCATTTGCAGGAGAAAAGGCAAGTGGCTAAATATCTTGGGATGTGGCGAGTTTTAAGCCACATAATGATGGCAATAAAAATCCATAATGTCAGTTGCCTTGTGGCAATCAACAAACATTTCGCATTATGCTTGCATCTTAAGGTTTGCGGCCAAAAACCAGATTTGCCTCCGTCTCATTAAAATAACGAAAGCAGTCCGAATGGATCTGCAATGATTCACTGTACGTCACACTAAATCACAACGCTTTTTGGAGCCAACTGACTATGGCCTCATTACTTTAGACAAAAGTGGGCTTGGAGGAAAAACTGGGGTGATGTTTTTTTGCTCAGCCATGTTTTTCCCTTTGAAATACTTAAGGCAAAAGAACAGATAGTGTTTTCCCATTGGTAGCTGAGGAAGGTTGGGTTATATTCATAGTACAATTCCGTATCGATATACACAAAAGCACAAAACATTAGTGTTAGCGTGGGGAAACAGAAATTAAGCAAATGCAAATGGCATTAATGAAACAGATTTTAATGAACTTGAATCACTGATGAAATTAAAGACTTAAAAATGAAAATAAGCAGTTAAATAGTAAGAAAAAATATATTTTAATTGTTTCACTAGGGCAGGGAGTTTGAAAACCAGCATGCTCTCCTTCTCTGTTGTGTAAGACATTACGTACTTGTGGTTCGTCTTCAAGTCTTTGTTCTGCAAATTTCACTACCTCAAGTATAGCAAAAAAATTAAACCCCTTTTTTTTTTTGTCTGAAACAGCTTGGCTAAATACCGCTACAAATTAATTTATTTTAACACTAATACTTAAGATTAAGCTATTTGGCCTTAGAGAAATTTTGAGAGTTATGCTCAAAACTGTTTAGCATTTCAGGAATAAACAGCAACTCAAATTTTACTATTGTTAAATGAAGCTAAGAATATTTAAAAAAATTAACTGGATCAGTTTAAAACTACATGTATTTATAAATACAAATAGAAATAAGAAGTTGAGGCAACAGGTAAAAGAATTAATGTGAATTTTGACTATCAAAAGATTATATAAAGTTCACGGTGAAAACCATACTTTGAAACATCTGAATGAATGGCAAAGATCTCTCAAATATATTCTTTGTTTTGATAATTGTTTCCATTTTCTCTTATGCACATATGCTTTATTGTAAAGAGAAAATGCTTGATATTAAGCTATTTTTCTACAAAAAACATGCAAACATTTCTAATTTGATAGCAAAATATTTTGTTATATACACATCAGGTATTTTTTATTTCGGGTAGGAGAAAAACTGCCTGAGAAGCATTCATGGAACGACTGATTTAAATGTTATAAATCCCTGAATTTTTCATCTCCCTTTGAATGGAATGCCAGAGGGGATTAAAGACTAAAGACATATCACAAACAAATTTACATTATTAAAATTACTGTAATCAAGAGTCTTTTCTAGCCTTAATCAGGATTAGTGAAAACAAAAAACCCCAACTTTTCTACTGTGCAATACTAAACAATTTTATCAAATGACAGATAACAGAGTAAAAGCAGTTTTGAAAATTAAAAATATTGCTTGGTGTATTCTAGTATTCTTTCAAAGTATTTTCACCTATTTGAGATCAGAGCAATGATTTCTCTGCTGATAATTCACGTGGCAGGCAACAAGCATAGGTAAACCTAAATTTCAGTAACACTGTGAAGTCCGACCCGTTATTTTCAGGAGCGCGTCCAGGAAACACACTTGTTTGAACATATGCTATAGAAGCAGGAAGGAAAAGCGCAATGTGGAATGCTTGGTTTTGTTCTCCTAAATTGTAAGCTAGATAATCCAAGTTGTGGAAAACTCGACTAGAAACCTGCCGTACGTGAGAACTCAGCCTTGCAGGACATGCACTGCGACTGTCTCACTGCTGAGCTGGCAATAAGCAGGTTTGGTCTGAAGAACTGTGAAACCTTTTAAGTGAAGTCTTTATCCATCATGCCCTACGCTTTACAGTTATGCTACAAGGCTAATACAGTAAAGGGATAAAGCTTGTACAGATTTTTCTGGTCCTCTGGAGCCTCTTAAAGAAGGCAGCATTATGTTGGTTTCGGAAACGGCCTCTGTGCTCTGGAGCATCAGGCCCCATCTTTCTGTCACTAGTATCACCAGCAATGCTGCCAACTAGTAAAACAGCAGCAGGATTGGACCCTAGGTTCACTTCACCCTTGCAAAATGTCAGCTACTATTTTAGAATGGAAATTATAGAAATATTTATGTAAACAAGAATCCCAGAAAATGATCTGAGAATAATGACCAATCACTTTCTAAAGTCTCAGAAACAAGCTCAGCAATGCAGAAGTATTCAGGTATTCTGACAGTATGTCAGAAAATCAGCTATATGGATTAAACAAGAAGGAAAACTGCATGATTCTCATGGCTTCTTTCTAGGAACTCCAACCGATCTAACTTTCTGCTGGTATCTGAAGTAGACAGCTGCCTTCTGGGCCCTCTATCTTCAAACCTGTTGCTTCCCTGTATTTGGTTAAACAAGATTTTACCTTGCAAGCTCAAGACTGCTAATGTTAAATCTCAATTGATGCACTGCAAATTGACAGCCGTTTCCAACTCCCCATTAGTAAGGTTATACTGGTTAGTAAAACATTAGTTTTGGTTAATGGTTAGAATTACATGGCTTAAAAAAAGCCACAGACAGTGGAGCAGCATCTCTTTGCATCTCTTCCTAATGACACCTCATGCTGATCATGCCTGAAGTTTAAAGAAAAACTAAATGAGGTTAGAAAACAATATATTATCTTTAATTAAAAGCTGGCATTACGTTTTCTTCAGAGTATGAACATACCAGGATAACGAGTACATTAGAACACATGATCTGTATTTCAGTTCCATCTGAGCATACACCATAAATCCTTCTTGGAAAAAAAGACGGCATCATAACAAGAACATTTGAGCAGGAAAAAAAGATCTTCAGCATTTTGAAGTCCTCCCTTCGTATTCTCTGAAACACCAACTGGAAGCAGACACTTAAAACCTTACATGGTACATAAAATAAGGTTTTTCTCATATGCCAGAGAAGGGGAAAAACAAATGACAAGTTACAGGATCTCATTCCCAGAATAACCATGCACATTTGCAAGGTTAGCACCGATACTTCACACACACAAATGCAACAATCAGATGCTAGTTTATCCCCTCCCAACAAAATCATCTTTCCAGCAGTATTAGGCATTCACTTGGCAGTGGTTTTAGCAGCAGCTCAGCACAAAGCATAAATCACATTGAAATAGATGCCTTCCTGTCAACGAGAAATGCAAAGGGCTCTGTATGGGTTTCAGCTCTGTATGAGAAGAGTTAAAATCCTACAAGTCTGTGGTGGCTCGAAGCAACTCACAGGACTGAACTTTCAGATTAACTGAGAAGTTAGTCAACTTTGTTTTAGTTTAATATTAATTTGTTTGTTGCAGGAGAAGTTATGATTGGACTTCTTTTTACTTTTGAATTAAAAAATCTGTACTTCAAGGTTGGTTTTAATAATGATTTACAAGTTCCTCTAGTATTGCTTTGGTAAGTTCTACATTTCTGTTTTTAATACCTAGCCTTTTAACATCACTTAGATACTCAAGCTTGCTATTTTTTCTATCAAAATTTTCTTGAATGCAGGTTTTATCTTCTGTATCTGAAATTCCACGTTTAGCCTCCTGAGATTGTTTAATTCAAAGTGGGCTCTCAAAGAGCCTTCTGAATATTTCAAGGACTCTCAGAAGGTGGATTTTTAGGATTCTAGGTAGATAGGGTAACATGAGCAAGCTTTTTACCCATGTAACTTATAGGAAAAGAATTAAACAACCACTGTACTAAAAACGATTGTTCCAAAAATAGCTTGTCTCTAAGACTATGAAGACTTTTTTAAGCTCTGAAATTAGTGAGCCACTTTTTTTGCCATAATTATTTGAGAAAGAAGCAGTTATAAATTCCATCATTATTAGTGTCTTTAACCAAACCAAACTCATATTTAATATTAAGCTGTTAAATACTTTATTCTCCAACTATCTTAGTTTTGGTGAAAAATGAACGGTTAAACTAATCTCCATTTAAATACTCCCAGCTGGTCAACCTTTTATAACTTTAACCAGAAGTAATAAACATTTACCTAAAAATCATGATTCTCCATTAAACTGACCTTTTTTCCAAAATATTAGGGAGCAACAACTCAGTCTGCAAAATTTCAAATGACCTTTGCCGATTTGCAGTTTCCAGTCATTTTTGCTTCACTAGTGGTTTTGATCGGCTTTCGCTTCATCAGATGCCTTTTGAGAGTATTTTCAAGATTTTCTTTTATGGTAAAAGGTACAACAGATAAACTGTTCTGTAAAGCTATTCTGTAAAAAAGAAGAAATGGAGATATAAAAATGGAAATGAGCAGGAACCAGTTTTAAACATATGTCTTTGAATAAAGCTTAATCACACACTTCGTTTTCCAAACACAAAAAGCCTTTTGGAATTGTATTAATTAAAATTAAGTGCCATAGACAAGCGGCTTTAGAGGGATGGCAGTCCTTTTCAAATTAGCATAACACTAGCGACAGGCATGGAAATTGGTTTAATAACCCTAAATAGTTACACCCCACTCCTAACACAAATGGCCATGGACAGCTCTAGCCCCTCAGGCTGCGACTGTACCAGTTTAGATGGTTGCTCTGACACTGGGTGGGTATTCCAATCTCAACAGAAATCACTGAATGCACCTCAATTATTGTTATTATATAATGACTAGTGAAGCATACAAGGCACCAAAGCATTAAACATCATAAACCAGAAAACCAAAGTAAACCAACACAAGCAACATCAAAAACTTAGCCAGCAAGGGACTCACTTTGTAACTTGTACTAACACCATCAATACTTGGCAAGAGATTATTAGTTTAGTCACGATATTAAACAGCCCAAACCCCACACATAGGTCTAGGGTCAAGCTGTAGATATAACAGAAAACCAAGCCAAAGGGATAAGCAGAGTCTTTAAGTGATTTCCTTCCCTGCCATGTTTTACATGGGTGTCCTCGGAGCTAAGCTCGATGCTACAATAACCCCTTTTGAACACCACTTTCAGGGCACAGCATTCTCCAGCAAGCGTCAAAATACACAAACTACATCCCTACCTACTTAACTCTAAATGTCAAGCATAAACAACATTTTTTTTTGTGTGCTCACGATTCATGAGTAACTGGAGAAAAAACAAATCCCTGCTGATAAGGAGCTGAATATCCACAGGCTTTTTCCAAGTATTCCAATCATTCACGCAACTTCACTACGCTGCTCCTCCGCAAAGGACTGCCACATCCATCTCCGCTTTACCTTACTTCAGCGGGGGAGTTCTGCTTTGACTGCCAGCTGGTTTTAGAGACATGTAGGACAGAGAAAGTGGTTATTCATGTCTTTTATTTATTATAAATACATATAAATATGTTAAGTGACCTTTTGCTTTGTTTATCTTGATGAGCAATGACTTTGGAAAATCATCTGGAAAACTTAACCAAGCTGAGAAACAGGCAAAGAGCAAGCATTAGCATACAATCACAGGCTCCCCTCAGTTCAAGAATGGGTTAATTTCTTTTATTTTTTAAAGAGCAAAAATAAGCATCTTGTTCTTGAAGCATCTTTTATCAAGAGCACTGAACTTCCCCGCTCCCATGAGCTGACCAAATGACATTTTCAGTCCAACCCCAGCTGGCTACACA
>WAAD01027707.1:296541-313018 GCA_013389945.1 Fregata magnificens | reverse complement strand
CCCTCGCCCCGCCGCCGCGGCCCCGCGGCTCCCCGCCTCTTCGGGGAGACGAGATGCGGCCGGCGGAGGGGTCCCGGGGTCCGACGGGGGCGGCAGACGGCCCTCAGTGGGCACCTGGGGGTGAAAGGAGACGCTGCCTCAGGAGTGGCAGGACAAAACAGCTTTGAAAAGTGAGCGGGGATGGAAGTGAATCACTGCGGCACTCTCGGGACCTGTATCTGCTGGCCGGGACAAGGCAGCGGAGGAGAAGCTGCCAACGGGAACAGCACGGCAGCGAAGCTGCTTAAATGAAGCTGCCCCTGGACGCTGGAAGGGCAGGGAAAGTGTCATGACTTCCTAGTCCGGTCTCCAGCTTGCAGTGTCTGAACTCTTCGGAAGCGTGAGAGCAGGTTCTTCTCTTAGCAGGTGACTGCACTGAACTCCAGGCTTGGAGGAGCTTTTAAAAGCTGTTTCCCTTTCTAAAATTAACCAGAAAAGGCGATGGTTGACCTGATGCTTCAGACTGCCTCTCACCTAGCCTTGTTAGCGCCAAAGCAAATAAAGAATTGATTAGGGAATCAAAATATTTTCTGGAGAGTTTTCTAGTGTCATCCCCTCGGAAAACTGGAGAAGTGAACGCTCCCCCCGCCCAGACGTGGGACCACAAACTGCTCATGGTACATGTTGCGATGGGAGGCAAAGGCTTGCAAGGTCTTGACAGCTGTGGGCATGGCTTGCTGATCAGGTCATTTTGATTTAGGTGAGGATGGCAGAGGCGGCACCTGTTGTGCAGAGAGATTTCCAAGGCAAAGGCCCCGTCTATTTCCATTTTCTTCAGAGACTCGCTTTCCTCCTCCCTTCCATGTGCCAGAAAAATAAATTTGATCCTTGGTGACTCAGTCCAGCTCTGAAGGGACTCTCTGTCCTCCCCAGTTGTGGTTACCAGTAACTGAGTGCTAAGCCGGGAAGGGAAACAAACCACTCCACATAATGGCCTGCAGTGTGTGGGAAATCATCGCTGTGCGGGAATCCTTGCCGTGACTGGTGGAGTGTCTGGCCCATGGAGCAGTCTCAGGGAGAATCCAAGGCAGCCATTGGCAAAGGTGAGAGCTGCATAGAGAAGGATAATCAGGATGCTTTGTCCTGTATTCCTGCATTGAGACGATAGTGAGGGCTTAATCTTTAATCGCAACAGAAAGAGGCCCCAGTCTTGTTTTCTTCCTAGGCTTCTGAGACTGCTTCACGGTACTGAGTTTTGGTATAAAGATAGTATAAGGGCATACCAGGCTTTCTCCAAGCATGACATGTGCCTGGTCCAGGCCCGTCAAGTGTCCGCTTAGAAAGGATGGGATGAATCCTGTGTAGTGACATACAGATGTGAGCAGGTGGATATTGCCTACAGGCAGATGCAACCAGTTGATGCAGATGTACCTGGTAGGTTATTTGCTGTAGTAAATAGCCTGGGTGTTAAGGTGACTTGAGGCTTTTTCCAGAATGTGTTTTGCTTTTATCAGGCCCTCTACAAAGCGTAGTTAGCTTGTCCTCTTCTCATCACATTCCTTTATGCAATGCGCTAACGTGAAATGACGAGCTTGTCTCTCTTCCTTCTCCACATCAGAGCCAAGAGTGCTGAGATCTGCAGTGACACATGCACCTTCACCCGTGGTTGCAGAGCTGCTGCCTGGAATGAGGCTGTTCCCCTGCTCTGTGAATGTAAGTCTGGAAAGTTGTGTTTCCGTGTTTCAGAGTAGTGGAGCACATAAAACTAGCTGCTGTCCAAGCCTGGCTGTCAGAGTGTGCACGAGGTTTGACCATCATACTTTTCACTGATCTCTTATCTCACCTCCAGTGTCTGAACATGTTGCAATATTGTCACGTCTCTTTTTTGCTGCCCTTACTGGGCTTATCAGACCGTGAAGACCGATTACTGGTTTTAGTCATTTGTTTTATGAGAATTGGACCACTTAACTACTGCTGGGGCAGATTGCTGTATATATTCATGGTGACTTTCAAATACAGGTGAGCACAGCGTAACTTCTGCTCGTCTCTGGAATCAGTCCCACACTCCAAGTGATAACAGACAAATGGAGGGAGGTACTAGAATATTGTCACTGGCATAAATCATTCCCATGAGAAAGATGTGCAGGGCTGTTAAAAGCAGGATTGTCCCCTGCTAGAAATGATTTACCTTTTTTGTAATGTGTTGAGATCTTTCAATGAGAAGGACTAGCAGTGTTATAACATTTCAGGAATTCTGGTTGTAAAGACACGTTACAAGTAATGCTGGCTTTCTAAGTATGTCCTATGCATCTAACAAGGCTAATGCCAGGAGAAGCAGTGGGCTGAAAATTAGAAGTAAACACTTTTCATACAGGCTCTCTAGTGCTTTAATAAATAGATGAGTTCTTCAAGGGTTGTTTCAACACTGCAGGGCAGCTCGGGAGGTGTATCAACTACAAGAGAACAGAGCAGAAGGATTTGCTGCTTTATATGTAATTCCAAAATGCACAGCTGAGAGAAATCATTTGGAGCCTGTATGAATCTGAAATCAAATCAGATTGAATGTGCTACCAAAAAATGCACATGGAAGAATTTGTTTTGGAATTCTCCCTCAAATTTCAGCTGTGAATATGCATCTTTGAAACTCTTCAGCCTGGTTTCTCACTGAAAACTGAGAAACAGAAACATCTGATTTGGGTTTTGACATCACAGACTAGACCAACAAAAAAGGAAATAAAAAAAAATAGCAGAAGGAAGTGACTCATATGGGAGAACATTGCAGAAAATAAAATCTCTTCCAAGTGCTTTGGGGAAAAATGGGCAGATGCAACAGGAAGTAAATTTAGTAGATACTGTAGAGTATTTGCCAGCTTTAAAGTGGGATTTTTCCTTCACTGTTGTATTGGGTTTGCGTGGCAAG
Organism: Fregata magnificens; assembly: GCA_013389945.1. NCBI lineage: Eukaryota > Metazoa > Chordata > Aves > Suliformes > Fregatidae > Fregata > Fregata magnificens. Next base: position 310,119 of record WAAD01027707.1, on the reverse strand, counting down.
GTTTTGGTAGTGAGCGGGCTACAGAGGTGGCTTCTGTGAGTAGCTGCTAGAAGCTTCCGCCATGTCCAACAGAGCCAATGCCAGCCGGCTCCAAGATGGACCCACTGCTGGCCAAGGCCAAGCCCACCAGCAATTGGTAGTGCCTCTGTGATAACATATTTAAGAAGGGGAACCCCCCCCCTGCACAACTGCAGCCGAAGAGAGGAGTGAGAATATGTGAGAGAAACAGCCCTGTAGACACCAAGGTCAGTGAAGAAGGAGGGGGAGGAGGTGCTCCAGGCGCCGGAGCAGAGATTCCCCTGCAGCCCGTGGTGAAGACCATGGTGAGGCAGGCTGTCCCCCTGCAGCGCATGGAGGTTAATGGTGGAGCAGATATCCACCTGCAGCCCGTGGATGACCCCACACCGGAGCAGGTGGATACCTGAAGGAGGCTGTGACCCCGTGGGAAGCCCATGCTGGAGCAGGCTCCTGGTGGGACCTGTGGACCTGTGGAGAGAAGAGCCCACACTGGAGCAGGTTTTCTGGCAGGACTTGTGACCCCATGGGGGACCCACGCTGGAGCAGTCTGCTCCGGAAGGACTGCACCCCATGGAAAGGACCCACGCTGGAGCAGTTTGTGAAGAACTGTAGCCCGTGGGAAGGATCCACGTTGGAGAAGTTCGTGGAGGACTGTCTCCCATGGGAGGGACCCCACACTGGAGCAGGGGAAGAGTGTGAGGAGTCTTCCCCCTGTGAGGAAGGAGTGACAGGAACAGGAGCGATGAACTGACCGCAACCCCCATTCCCTGTCCCCCTGTGCCGCTGGGGGGGAGGAGGTAGAGAAAATCAGAGTGAAGTTAAGCCTGGGGAGAGGGGAGGGGTGGGGGGAAGGTGTTTTAAGACTTGGTTTTATTTCTCATTACCCTACTCTGATTTGATTGTTAAGAAATTAAGATAATTTCCCCAAATCGAGTCTGCTTTGCCTGTGATGGTAATTGGTGAGTGATCTCTCCCTGTCCTTATCTTGACTCACGAGCTTTTTGTTATATTTTCTCTCCCCTGTCCAGCTGAGGAGGGGAGTGATAGAGCGGCTTTGGTGGGTACCTGGCGTCCAGCCAGGGTCAACCCACCACAACTGTTTTACATATTCAGAACTTGGTATGAATATTTAATAATTAATAGCAGACTATTATCACTGCAATTATAACAGTTATTGTAACTGTAAGTTCCTCAAGGCAGGACCCATACCTTTATTACGACTCTTTCAACTCACAAACATTTTATAAATAATAGGCAGCGTCAATGATTTGATTACTGCATTCCCCACATCTGCCTCCATAAATTCAAGGGGTTTCTGTTAGCTTGGCAAGGCAAAACTGCCTACAAAGGGAAATGCTTGCTGCTTAACTGCGTACAGGGACCAAACCATGAGCAGTACGGACTGCCAAGGCTGCACTGACCATTGTTTGCTGCTGGGGCTATTTCAGGACTACAGCTCCCAGGTTCAGCTGCAGCTTGGAGACTGCTCTCATCCTTCCGGGGGAAAAAAAGTGAATTTGGAGGTTGTAGCACCTGTTACTACAGGAAGAGCTTGAATACAATTTATTTCGGTTTTGATGCGAAGAGAGGGAGAAAAGGATTGAAATAATTACGTATTTTCTTCAATTTCAGTTTTAGTTTTAGAGCTGTGCACCTGAATCAAACATGCATCTTACACTGTCAGTGCCCACTGTCTGAATGTCTAGAGGACTGGAATGAGACAGGACTAAGCTGTGAAGCACAAACCTTTACTCAGAGCTACATAGAATCATAGAATCATTAAGGTTGGAAAAGACCTCTAAGATCATCAAGTCCAACCATCAACCCAACACCACCATGCCTCCTAAACCAGGCCCTGGAGTGCCACGTCTACACCTTTTTTGAACGGCTCCAGGGATGATGGCTCCACCACCTCTCTGGGCAGCCTGTTCCAATGTTTAACCACTCAACATGTTACCTGTCACATGTAGATAAAAGATCGCAGGGTTTGGGGTGGACCTATTATCGAAATGCACAAGAAAATTAGTTGCAAAGACTGCCACATGCATTTAAAAACTTCAGTTGTCTTGCTGGATAACAGCATTTTTGACTGAGGGACGAATTCACAAATGGATTTTTTTCCATCAGAAAAGAGGAGGGGGCAACCACGAGAAATGCCGTCTCCATCCCTATCAGCCAGACTTGGATGTTGAAAATAGAACAAAACAAAATCTCTTGAAAAGACCAGAAAGAAGGAGGTTTAAGAGAGACCAATACGCTCTGGCCTTACGGTTTTTATTAGGCCGGGGGGTCGGGCAGCCTCCCCCGAGGGCCCGGTGCCCTGCCCGGCTGCGGGGCTGGGCCCCGCCGGGCTGCCAGCCGGAGCGGTCGCCGGTGCGGCAGTCCCATGCTGACACCTAGCGACCACCTCCTTCGGAGCCCGGGGTTCAGCGGGCACCCACCTCCCCTCCTCGGCATCCAGGCGGAGGTAGGCAAAGCGCTAAAAATTCAGAAGTAACCCAAAAGGCTAACAGGCACAGTAAGACCCGTGAGCGCTTACAGGTCTCGGGTTGTAATCCCGCACCCTGTCCTGTACATACAACCTTTTTCCTGGTGGCAGCTGTCACTGCAGCAAGCTCGGCAGTCTTTGGACCTTCTATTCAGGCAAACGCAGGGAGAGCGGAAAGTGAAGAGGTGTTCGAGGATCAAAATGCGTGAATGGATCATCTTCTGTTGAGTAAAAATGATGGTAGGACGAGTGGAGTTAGTCTACTGGAAGCTCAACTGGGACTGCTGGAAATAGTGGGTGAATACTTCTTCCCTCGGGCGTAATAGTAGAAAAATCAGCAAGAACAACCAGGTAGAAAAAGCACAAGCTATGGCAATGCTGTGCTGGTTCTGGCTATCTGGAAATGGTAGGTAGGTAGAGGACAGAAGCCCAAGGCAGGGAAAAGCAGGCAGAGCTCAGTCTGGCAGGCGTCTGGGCTAACTAGAGGTCACGGCTGTCGCCTGGAAGCATGACGGGAGTGTAAGAAGAACTGGAGCTGCTGAAGTGTTAGTGTTTCTGCTGACTTCTTGTCTATCACTTGTCTATCACACAGCTGAGGCTTTCCTCTCAAAAAATCCCTGGGTGATGCAGGAATGTACCATTTTTATTTTAGGGAAGGAAGATCTTATGGCTAAGGCACAGGGCTTTGGATATAAGACTTCTGTTCTCAGTCCTACGTGAAGCTCACTCAGGTACTAACAAGGAGTTTGATTCTGATTACAAAACCTGCCTGAGAAATTAGATGTATGCATAAAAAGTCTATGCTTATGATCCTCTGTGCCGTAGTGGCTATACTAATTATGTATTCATGATAATATAAAAAACAGTGGAAGCTTTCTTTACTGTCTGATCCTGCAAAGACCACCACAATTCCTACAGCTTGTAAGAGCAGCCCAAAGAGTTTCAGTACAAAAAAATGGTCAATATTGTGTTGCTCTTTAGACACAGGTGATGATGAGGTAAGGCCTCTGTCAGTAGCTGTCCCTTTAAGGACCTGGCAGGGCGCTTTCTGAAGCAGACTTCCAACGGGGAAGGAGCAGATCTTCCTGCAACTTTGAAGGTTATTTTGAAGCAGTTTATTCAAAATAAGAGTTTCTTTAACAAGTACAAGCCTCTGGGATAGGTTTTGCTCTCCTTATGTCACTCAGCTAGTCAGTCATACTTTTTCCCCTTCACTAGGTGGCAGCAAGAAGTAGATATAAGGATTTGCAGGATTCTTTTTTTTAATACAGTAAGCAGGGAGTTTTCAACTGGTTTCCTGTTTGAATGGATTTCTTTAGCAGTCCCCGTACACACACAGCCCTCAACAACCAAACCAACCAGCAGCAAGGTGGTCACAAGCACGGGCAGAGGTGCCTGAAACCTCTCTCTCCCAGGCAGGAGAGAAGAGACTCCGCGTGGCTACCGGCCTCGGTGTATGTTTTAGCGTGGAAGGAGCGATTATCCGGTCTGCAGTTCCCTCTGCTGGCAAAGTCTCCACTTGCACCGGCCAGGCTCAGAAGCAGCCCGGTAACCGGCAGAGCTCAGGGTGGAGCAGCCCCACTGCTTCGGCGAACAGGTAGAGCTGAGGGGGGTTAGCACAGCAGACGGCATGGGGAGGAAGGACAGGGCCACACTGAAGTAGCCGCGGGTGTGCTGCCTAGGCACAGGGCCACAGTAGCCCCTGCCCCTTACAAGAGCAAGGGGGCACCATCCTCTCTTTCCTATCCAGCTCCAGTTTAAGCTTGCAGCTGGGATACTGGATATACAGTTCTTGCTTCCCCCAAGTCCCAGTCTCCTTCTCCTGTTCTTCCTCCCCAGTCCCCTGAGACTGCCAGCCCTTTAGCACTAGGACAAAGTTCTTCATGGTGGCCAGCAACGCATGGAGGGCCCTTAGCTCTGGCTACACCCTCTACAAACTTGCTGAACAGCCTTCATCATTGCTTCTGCTAAGGAAAGGGATGTGTGGATATTGAGCCCTGCACAGAGAGGAGAAAGCATATATTTTCAGGCAGAGTTTGAATACTTTTATGCAGAGCTATATCCCAGAACATGAAACCTACTAAAGAGAAGACAGAGTGATGAGGACCTCATCTGCCCCTTTAGAGTCCAAGCAGCAATGTTGGCTTCATTCAATGAAACAAAACCAAATGCTAAACATTTCTAAGCTAGAAGGAAGGTTCAATGCATACCTTCCTCTGTTCTCCACAACTCTCTTATAAAGTCACTGTGCATCTTAGTAACTCTCCACAGCTGGGCGCAAGGCCAGCTAGGATCCCTTTCCTAGCCAAAGCAAAGGAGGTAGCCCTTCTCCCAGGTCCTGTCCTGGCACAGAGGGCTGCATGCCACCAACACGCAGGTGCTTAGTTTGCCAACAAGAAAGTGTTGATGGAACCAGTAGGATGCAGAAGGAAGGGATGGGCTGACTTTTCAGAGCTGAATGACTGTGTAGTCATGGTGTGGCTAGTGGGATGTGCAGTGTGAATGTAAGTACATGGTCAGGTTGGTACAGGCTGGCAATTACAGGCTTTGGTTTCTGTGCTCAAGTGTAATAATGAGTCCCTGTTGTCATATCCTCAAGTCTTAGAGGCATTAAGGAAGGTGCAGGGGATTCTTCTGCTAACTGGCTTTCTAAGACACTGGCTTCTCTCATCGAGTATGCCTGTTTGGCTTTTCCCCCTCTGCAGAACTGACCCATGCATTAGTGAAGGTGATGCTTGAGAGATCTGGATGTGACAGATGGCCTTGAAGAAAAACTGAAATGGAAAGATGTTCCACTGTGGGTCAGGGCTGACGGTGGATGCAGGGCGTGTCACGGTTCACAGAAATGGGGCCAGGCTTTCTATCAGAAGGTTTTTAGAGTAGGGATTTGGGTTCAGAATAAGGTCTAGACTTCTCTCCCAAAGGCAAATGCTCTGTCCTCTTTCCTGCTTTTCAGGAGGTTTCTGCTTCTCTGGGTGCTTTCAGTTCCCTCTTGCAATGTGAATATCCCAACCTAACAAGTGTGGGAAAACTTGGCTGTTCTAATAAGACAGGGGAGCAGTAGAAAATGGATTAAGAAGGGATTGAATGTGTCTTGTGAGAGCTTGGCTATTGATTTCTAACCCTCCCATTCTGATGTAATTGCAGAAATTATTTTCTTCTGCACCATGCAGAGATTAAATATTAATAAATAGAAAATTAAAAAAAAGGGGGAGAAAAAGACCAGATCCCAAGACATCCCACTGCACAATTAAAAAGCAAATGAAGGATTTCTAGAATGAAAAACTTTGTTTCCTCAAGTTTTCTTGAGCTCAGAGTAGAAACATAAGGGGTTTCGATGAGATAATTTGTAATATTTCTATTTAGTGTCTTGTAGCAGAGGTGTGTGAGTTTGAGCCACATCCCATTGCAGTAGGTTCAGTATAAAGATAGAATAAAAAGGATGGAGATTTCCTTAGGTCCCGTTCACCAGTGACCCATTTACTCACTGATGATGAAGTAAGGGGGAAGATGCACATCTACTCTGGCTTCACTTACACTGCATCCTGCAGTCATACTCAGTTCCATTAGGTTTCTATTTATTATTTAACACGAGGAGATGGAAGACAAGGCATACCAAGATGATTTTTATGTCCTAGTCATTTCACTTGTACAAACATTGCACAAGCTGCTACTTCCCATGAACTCTGTGGCTCCCAAGCGAAACCCACATCCTTGGGTCTCTGAAGCAGGAGAGGAGCAGACAGGCAACCTTTGCATGCAGATCAGGACTCCTAATGCACACAGGCTTTGCAAGGAAATCTGCTCCCCGCTTCGAGCTCTCCCATGAGAACTGCAGTTATCGTTCTGGCCCATCTCCCCCCTCATTCCAGAGAGCTGGGCAGTAAGTGAATGAAAAAAGGGCACAATGAGACTCTCCCGACCAACTTCTGCAAGATCAGTATTCTCTCTGTAGCAGGATACACATGGAAAATGCAAAGAAAGTTTGGAGGCATTTAATATGGAAAACCATTCTTTTTTAAGGGAGTTGTTACCATGAGAAGGGAGCTTGCTAGGGTCTTATCTAAAGGCTGCAGAAGTGTATGTGTGTCTGCCACCCATCATTTACATTCTCTCCCAGCGCTCTAAAAGGTTATTTATGTTGGTACATTGTCCAGCAAATTCAGAGCAAAGTTAAGGAGTGGAGACAACAGAGGAAGGAAAAGGAACTAGTTCTAGGGTCCCATGAGCATAACTGAAGGCAGGATTTGGCCCACTGCTTTTCTCCACACCCATCTGCAACAGTCAGCAGTGTTGCTGGCTGATTTCCATTCTAATCCACTAGCTTTCAAGCTGCACAAGATGTATGATCGGTGTTTTACATCTCAAAGAGGCCCTTCTTTGACAGACTCATAGCTGGACATACCTTGTCTGTTCCTGTCTCTATTCATCTTCTTTCTTATGATCCCCCTTGAATTTAGTGGCCGTGACTGGTTGTGGCTTTGCTGCTGTCAGTTCTTCATGGCCTTAATGCTCAGCCATTTGAAGTCAGCTCATTGGCTTTGGATCTTGTCCCCGTGTTACTTATTTCATTATGGTCCTGTAGCCTGTTCTTTGTTTCCTCAGCAAAGCAAGCCCAGGTAGGACTTTCAAGAGAGATGAGCAAGCCTGTGGGGACAGATCCCTTTACTGGATGGCAGAAGTGCTGACCACCTTCAGCCAGTAGAGCAGGGGGAAAAGTATTGTTTCTCTGGATTTAAGGGAAGTTATTTGATAAATTTGTGCCAAACACATTGGACGAATGAAAGTCTGGCTCTGGGCTTCAGATTCCGCTGTAGGGCTGAGCAGGTGGGGCTCCAGTCTGTAGTCTTTTACCAATTCACTGTGTGCCTGTGGCAGCCCAGGTCCTTGAAATCAATGGGAGTCAGGAAGCTAAAGGCTTGTGAAACCCTGGTTATAAAGTGCTAGGGCTTCTATGGCTTAACAAATGAATGACTGCTTATCAGCAGAGCTGGAGTACCTAATCATGTGCACTCTCAGTCTGCTCTGAAAATAAAACACCCTGAATTGGAGAGTGGTCCAAGAATGCTTGTATAGACAGTTATTAGGGATCAGCTGATGGGTGGTAACCCTGTAAGCCACAGTAAATCAATTGCTTTCTGTTATTCCTCATGCTCTCAGCTGCTTTCTGTGCTTCAGTTCCTCATCTTCAAAATAGCAGTGTTTGCAGTCCTGGGGCCTGCGAGGTTCATACACAAATTATTGTAAAGCACTGATATGGTAGATAGTGCTAGAGTCCCATACATGTTCTCCAGTGTTGCCTGCTAAGATGGTACAGTAATAGAAAAAAGTGAGTAAATGCCCTTCCTGGGTGTATAAAAAGCGCGTGTGCAGATTATCCAGCACGTCACACCTAAGTTTAGAAGCAACATACGGCATTATTTGGCAGACACTAGGCAATATTTAGTCACTACACGAGCTATATATAATGGCATTACGGAGGGTGTGAGAAAGCAGCACCTCCTCCCATCTGCCCCCTTAAGGGACGCAAATGCTTTGCTATAACACTGTTCCCCGAGAGCTAGAACTTTAGCAAATAAGGGACTTTATTAAGTTGTTAATAAGATTTCATTTTCTCACTAATGCTCCGGTGCTACATTATTAATTTAAAACTGTATTTAGCCTGACATGCTAAAGTGCTAGGCCTCATTATTAATGCATAAACCCATGCCTCTGTTGTTTAATTAAACACCATGATTATGAAGTTCTGATGTGGTTTAATGATAGCAGGCTAGAGTGGCAGTACATTCCTGTGCTCAGATCTCACCCATTCCCCCCTCCTGTTACTTTCTCCTTTCATTTCCCTTTAAAAGCACAAATGCAGTTGTTCTGCTGAATAAACACCACATGACAAATAATGTTGATCTTTCCAAGGTGACATAGAATTGCATTTTTATTTTCCTAGGCTTGGCTTCTTATTGACCAGAGATTTCTATCCTCCATTTTTTAATGGCACTGAAGGTAACTGTTTGTATTTCCCCAGAAGACGATATAATCCTTGCTCCCAATAAAGTCAACAGGAGTTTCCAACTGATTTCAGCAGGGCAGAGTTTCACCCAAAGGCAAGAAGAGATCTAGAGAAGAAGCCTAGACCATTGTTGTATATGTCTGTTTAAACATGGTCGTTTCTAAACAGTTGTTATCTTGGAGATGGAGCTTGGTCAAGGGAAGATGATGTTGTACTGAATCGTGTAAGAATTACATGGATCTAAACCAGGATAATAAACCCTGTGGACATTTCCTTGTTTCAGTTTCTCCACCAGCATCCTTCTGCATCGAGCTCAAGTGTTTTGGAGTCATTGTTTCATGCAGCCCACAATCTATTGTATTCTCCTTGGTGTCCTTTGCAGGACCAAGACTTTCTGGGTATTTCTGAGAGCCTTTCTGCTGTGTTTTCCCTCCTTTCTCTTCTCAACATTTGGCTTCATCTTATTCCTCCCTGTTCCTTGTGATGATTCTTTCTGAACAGCAGTTTACCCAACCTGGCTTGCAGAGCCTCTTACTTTATTGACTAGGAGTAAAATTAAATATATTCTTATGTACCTTCCTGCTTAATAAGGATTTATGCAGATCAGCCCTCTGTGCCTTTGTTTCTCTCCATACCCCTTGCCTGCTTGTCTGTTCAAACAGGAAGTTCTTGGCTTTGGAGCCTGCCATGTCCCAAACTTTGGGGTCCTCTCCCTCTTTTGAAGGCAAAGGAGGTTTTGCTGTGGTCTTTACTGGAACTAGAATTTCACTCCAAGTGTTTTTTCAGCCAAGGCAGACACTGGTCTGGCTAGAGGAGAAGGACAAGGAACAAGTTGCATGACTGCATCAGGGGTGCAGGAGCACTCCTCATTCTGGCCTTTTCTAGCAGGGTGCATGAAGTCCCTCTCTATTGGCATCCAGGTGAATTCATGGCTGACAACTAGTGTTTTGCTCAGCAGAGCCCAAATTCTGTTTTTAAATAGCCATTTGTTTGGAACACATCTTTGATTCTCTTCCTTGTATCTCTCAAAGAAGAAAATTGTTCATTATAATCAACCTTCCTTTGCATTCTTGCACGGAAAGTGAGTGCACAAATCTGTTTTCTACATGTGCAAATACAGCAGAAATGTTACCAAGCTTAATTTGCTTTAGTAGATTTTTTTTTTTAAAGTATGTGTTCAGCAGAGTAACCTTTCTCTAACAAAGAGATGACCTTTTTGCATTTATGTAGTGCTTGTTGCTAGGATTTAGATCTTTGCTGAAAGCTGTTATTTCTCTTAAGTACAGGAGAAAGTGCATTTTCACCTCCATTTGGGTAAACTGTCATTTTCTACTGTTCACTGCTTTTCTCACCATGGAATAATAATTTGAGGTTCAGTGGGTTTTTTGAGAGAACGCATTCCAGGAGTGTGGTGGGGCCTGAGAAGTCCTCTATGTTTGCTAGTGGGGGAGAAAAGGAAGAGGAGGGAGAAGGCTTCTGAAATATTTAAGGCTTCTGAGTACTGCAGTTGCTCAGCTTCTGCCATCAAATCATATTCAATTTAGGAGGGTAGTGCAGGTATTTTATAATTATACACAAAAAGCAGCCGGTGGGTAGCTGAGAAGCTGTACATGTATGCATAATACATCTTATTTTTTGGTGGTAGCACTAGCATTCATGGGAAGCCACTTTAGGTAGATTTAAGAGGCTGCTGTCCAACCACGATACTGATGAATAACAGAAATAATCTAATATTACTCTTTGTATAGCTGTGTTACCAGTGTTATTACAAGTCAGACTATTAATACGTGATGCAGTAGGAACTAAGCCACTTCACATGCAGTAGGCTGTAACAGAGTGAAAGGGAGCATTAGACACGTGTATGCAGATCACTTCATGAAACACAGAAATGAGTATCTCACTCTTTCTTGAACCGTTTCCTGTATTAGTTTCTGTAGGTAGGTAGAGACTAAAAGAAGCTGCAAAGAGCAACTTGACTAGTTATCTCTCTTTTCTCTGCAAATTGAGCATGGGAAAATCCCTCGATTTCTTTGGTGTTGGAAATGTACGAAGTGTGAAGACTCTGCCTAGTGGGGAAAAAGACCCAAAGACTTCAAGCATGTGCAGCTGCAGTTGTCTCCAAATAGGAACATGCAAAGTAAAAATGTCCCCTAAGAATATTCACACTTTTCTTGGTCAAAATTGCTCTTCAAACACATGACTTGGTAAGTTGGAGATACCGTTTGCCAGTCTCACAGTATTTCAGGAAATGGAAGGCAGTATCTTAAGCATTTATCAGTTGTGTAAAATAATTGAATAGAATGTATTGCTGGGGAATGGCACAAAATTGCACTGCTCAGTGCAGAGTGCATTGCATGCTGTGGTTTCCAAAAGGTCAGTCAGGCCAGCCAAGTTAACAGCCATAGTCCCTCTTTACATCCTCTGTCTCACATGCACTTAGAAGAGAGCGAGCGATCGGCAGTTCCATTGCAATTGAAACAACTAAAATTACTCAAGTCCAAATCCCTCCTGTCCAAGAGACCATGAATTCAGCTGGATCAGAAGCCCTTGGTTAAGCAGCCTCTGAAAGTCTATCAGAAGTTTATTAGTATGGTAATTTATCTGGGTAAGCGCATAAGGATGCTAATTGAAATTTTTTTTATGCATTATTTTTTAAAGGCAGAAAGGTTGAGGATTTTCTACAAAGAAAAGTAGAATTGTCACTTATGTTTCATCATGTCATAACGTTATAATTTCATTATTTTCCTATGCTTAATTTTAATTTTTTTATTTTAAACGCAAAGAACAAAGAACTTGATACTCCAAAGATTTGGGGGTTGTGCCACGTGTGGTTCTGGTCTTGATGCATGGAGATAGATTGAATTAATCAAACTTCTTCACACTGCTATTTAATCGGGTTTACAATTAGCTGAGGGCTGCAGGTCTCCCGGGCCTATCAGCTTTGCAAGCAGAAGCCGTAATACAGCAGCTCTGCAGCCACACACTGGGAGTGCCTTACAGACCAGATTGTCATAATGTGGCATGAAATTAAAGCGTGATGTTACTTGACAACAGAATTTCAATTTCTCCCTCCCCCCCTTTTTTCTCTTTAACAAAGTCTCTACCTAGAGATAGGCCTCCCTGAGTTGCACCCACCTGCTCTAAGCTACACAGCTGCCTTCAAAAGAGTTTCTGATACTATTAAACCAATCTGTGTTCCATTACAGTCATTCTGATATTCTTCCCTGTCTGCTTTCAATGGCAGATTATTTTGCTGTGAGGAGCTAATAAGCATACAGCTCTTAACTTGTTTCAATTCTTACTCAAATGTATTGATTTTGTCTCTCCCTCTCTTCTCACAACACAGAGGGTTTTCGCTGGCGTCTGTTCTCCCCAAACCTGCCTGCATAGTTGTGTCAAGCCTCTTCAGCTGCCTCACTGCCATTTAGACTGGTTAAACCCACTTCCATTCAGATAAACAAACATCGAGGAGTGGAGAGTCTGGGCTGGTTTTTCCTTCCATCACCCCTCATCTCTCAAGAAGCAGTGTGGATGCACAGTTAGGAAATGGGATTTATAATTCCCCCTCCCACAAGCAAGTCAAGATCTTGTGAACACTACCACCACCACAAATTAATTATCTGGGTGTTGATGATTTTGTATTGTTCAGGAAACCTGTCAGAGGAAGAGTTGAAAAGAAGAACATAATGCACCCAGAAGTGCTGGCTGGAAAGAGGTGAGGATCAGGCCAAGTTGGTAATGGAGGATGTTATTCCCTCCTTGACTGACCTGGAATCTCATCTAATTCAATGAACACCTTAGAAATCAGTGGGTAGATGATGAAGCGTTCCCTGCAGTTATAAGGGAAAAGGTTGGGCATATGTTGCTGATGGTGAGATTTGACTGTGGAATAAGCTCCCAAGCTGCAACACTTGAAGGTGCTGGAGTTACACTGGAGAAAGAGAATCACACTCTAGGTTGAGGAGCCTGGCCAAGTGGTCTACATGGGAATCCACATCTGGTCCTGCTGAAGGGGATGAATGAGGCTCCTGCAGAAACAATGTTCAGCCTTTGATGACACAGTTTGGTTTATGCGGACCACGCTCACTGGTTTCTCATGACTTCTCTAGGTCTGGGAAGTGATCAGACCCACTGGTGGCTTGGCCCTTCAATTTGCAATGATGGATTCTGCTCATTAGTTCTGTGCTTTTTTCTACCTCTGAATTAAACAAAGTGTTTAAGTTCTATCTCTTCTACTATCAGACACTGAATAGAAAACCAAATCATATCCACAGAACACCTGTAGATGGGTGACAGAGGTGAGATTCATGCAAAACAGACATAATTATGTCTTCTACATTCACTTTCACTGTATCTGCTGCCTGAAATGGCGCAGAGCTACAATTCTGAGAGTTATTTGGACATATTTAATCAGAGTAGCCTCCATTTAGTTATCAAACATGGGAGCAAAATGAGCTTTGCTTATTAAAAAACCCAAACTCTGTAAACCTCTGTCCCCCATTGCTCTCCATTCTTTATTCCTTCCTGCATGGTGCTGAGCATCTCCCAAGGATTAAGCGATTATTCAGAAAATTGATTCTGTTCCCATTGAAGGTGATTGCTTCCCCCATGCTGAAATCCACAAAAGCACAATCAGGTACACAACCAAGGTAGTTTTAAGCATTTGCATCTTATACAGGTTGGCCTGCAAACACCTGTAGTTTTTCTGGCTGATAGCAACCATTTATGGGCATAGGGGGTAAGGAAAAAATCAATGAACTTTATAAAGCAAACCAAAAAGAGAACATTTTTTCTGATTGAGAAAAATCAAGCTTAATGAACTGAGATGAAATAATTTCCTCAATTTGCCTGGACATTTTAAATTAAAAGCAGAGTGTAACCTCTGCTTGCAAATTACTGTAAACATTTCAATCACTTTCTAATTCACGGTAAAAGGGAGGAAACCTGGACTATGGAATACTAATCAAAGACCACTCCTGGGAAGTCAGACTTTGTTTTCCCCTATTTTTTTGGGCCAGAGTGTCTAGGACTTTACAGATTTTTTTAAATATATATATATATATAT
>WAAD01027707.1:275097-296507 GCA_013389945.1 Fregata magnificens | reverse complement strand
ATGAATATTTATTAAAAGCTTGCTAGTGACAGACCAGGCTGGCCCTGCAGGCCCGAAGGAATTAATGTAAATTCCAGTCAACCATGAAAACCCACTAGAATTGAACTGTATTTCAGCATGGTGGGTAAAACACATCAAAGAGCAGAATTTCTATAAGATAATTACACAGAATGCAACTCTAATCACAGAAAGACTGTGGATATTGCTGATAAAGCGTAATAAATCTTTTATGACTACGCCTTGTTCTGCTGAATCAGCTTTCTGTTTCTAGTGCACTAAACTCCAGATTCTTGCCCTTATTTATATATTTACGATTTTAAAAAACACATCAACTAACGATTTACTGTAGCTTCTGTGAAAGGTTTGGGCTTATTTAGTTTTTTGCTGGTGCACTTGTTGAAGTGCAGTTAGATGAACAACAGCAAAATATTCATCTCTCCTGTCTGGCAAGTCTGCAGAAATAAATTGTCTATAAGCTGAGAACCTGCCTTTCTGTTGTATTTTAAGAAATTGGAATAATTTCAGTTTTGACAGTTTGAAGTGTTCAAAATTCAGGCTCGCTCTCTCATACTCTATAGCACCATGAATTCATCTCACAGGCTCCCAGAATGGTTGAGGTGGCAGAGACCTCTGGAGATCATCTAGTCCAACCCCCCTCCTCAAGCAGGGCCACCTAGTTGCCCAGGACAGTGTCTGCTTGTGTTTTGAATGTCTCCAAGGATGGAGACTCCACAGCCCCTCTGGGCAACCAGTTCCTGCACTTCACCCTTACAGTAAATTTTTTTTCCATACATTTAAACAGAATTTCCTGTGCTTCAGTTTGTGCCCATTGCCTCTTGTGCTTTCAGTGTGGACCACTGAGAAGAGTCTGGCTGTTTCCCAACTTCCCACAGTTGCTGTGCCCTTACACACAGGTGTAGGCCTGGGGAGTGAGCAAGCCCTGGCACAGTACAGGCACTGAGCAGTAGTAACCTGTGCCTGATGCTGATAACACCCCATTCCTACAGCAATAGGGGAACTGGAAACATAGATTCTGTGGTCACCGACTGTTTCTTGACTGTTCTTGGAGACTCCTTGTGTCTCACTGTGGATCTCGCTTGTATACCAAAACATCATCTGAGCACCAGCAGACACATTTATGGAAGGTGTCTTTACTGTTCCTTAATCAAGAAGCAAAAGTTTGCCTTCTTCATGTGAGCTTTGCCCTTCATTTGTCTTTCTGGCATATGGGCAGCAGAAGGTCTCTGCTTCTGACAGAGTGAAAGAATTTTACATATGGTTTAATTACAGTAAATAATTACAGTAAATTATCAGCAAAGGGAAGAGTTTGCAGGGGGACAGTTGAATCCCACTCATGGGTTCAGTGAGCATCTGCCCAGGATCTCAGTGCTCTGCCATGTTTCACAGCGACACTTTGCTCCACCCCAGAGGACAACTGTTCTGAGAAAAGTCCATCCCTTGGTGTCTCTCTGTGCTGGGAACCTTTCTTGAAATGACAGCATGGGAAATGTCTGGCTTTTCAGTCTGTTGTCTCAACTTTGTGCTCTGGGAGGAGCATGGAGAGGGATTTAACAACAGGATCAATATTTCCTAACTCCAGATTCATATCCTCTTTTAATTTCAGAACTTAGAGGCTGATGTCCTCTCTGGCTGTTGTCTTCATTAAGTCTATGGCGAGTTTGAACATGAACTGATATATCCTCTGGCAAGTAGCTAGATACTCTCTTTCAAATCTATTGTGCTCTCGCGATCCCTTCGACAAGTGCGTATTACTCAAGTTATACTTAAGGCTTTCCACAGCCTTTGTGAGTGCACCATAACTTCAGAGCCTTATTTATATTAGTAGCATCACCCTGGTTGTCACCCAATGGGAAGTGCTTTTGTATGCAGTCCCCCAAGCAGACATGAAAGACCATGTCAGGACAATGGAGGGTTGCAGGAGATGTTCTTCCTTTGCCTGATTTACATCGTATCTTTGAAAGCGTGTCCCTCCTGTGACAGTCTGAAGCGAATAAACAAAGTTCCTGGGGAAATGGTATGCAGTGTTCAAACGCTTTGCTGAACTTTAATGTTCTGTAAGTTGTAAGGAAATGACTACAAAAGCCTTGGAAGTGCAAAGGAAGAGAGTTAGCTCAAGGCAAGGTGATATTCCCTCATTAAAATCTATTTGTGCAAAGTTAAGACGTCAAAGAAATTTCACTTGTTCCAAGAGGGTATGAAAGCCCACGTTATTAGTGATCAGAAGGGACTTGGGAGTCCTATTTGCCAAAGAGGAGGGTGTAGTGAAAGAAAAGAAAAAAAAAATTGTATTTGAGCATTTAATGTTATCTGAGAATAATAATGAATTCAACTGCCTTAAAACAACAACTTTTGTTACCCAAGTATGGATCATAGAAAATATTTTTAAGGAAAAAAGTCTTCAAAATGTGAGCTGAGATTCTGCATACAGCTTTTCAAGCCATACTGCTCCACACAGAGACACCCACAGTCCAGTTCCAAGGGCAACCAATCTTGTATCAATTCACCCATTTTCACAGAGGGTGAATGAGGTTGTTAAAGACCAGATTATTAATTCTTAGATTATCCAGATGGATGCTTGTGTGGATGGTGTGTGCCCCAGAACTGTGGTATCACAGGCAGGGTTAGAATGAGGTATTTAGCATTAAACCTGGCACTTCTTTTCATATTTTCATAGCTCAATGATGACAGCATCAGGGGTTTTTATAATCCGAGAACCAAACACT
This sequence comes from Fregata magnificens, assembly GCA_013389945.1. Classification (NCBI taxonomy): domain Eukaryota; kingdom Metazoa; phylum Chordata; class Aves; order Suliformes; family Fregatidae; genus Fregata; species Fregata magnificens. The sequence continues at coordinate 293,763 of WAAD01027707.1, read as the reverse complement.
CCTCAGATGCAAACCATTTTGTGGTTGTTGGGGGTTTGGCCCTTTAGGTGCAGGGTTTTTGGCAGAATCAGCATTTGCACCTGTGTTCAAAGTTGCCTGAGCAGAGATGTGGCAAGGAACGCCATGTGGTCAGCCTGCCCTTAACTGCTAGTGAGTAGAGAGGGAAATGAGTCTGGGCCTTCGATTCTGCACTTCATGGTGTATTAGCCATCTGCAACAGTGGGAAAAACTGCTAAAAATACTAGTCTGAAGTACTAATAATCCTGCCTCCAGGAAAAGTAGCTTTGGCTGATGGTGGGACATGCAAGTGAGCCACGCCGCAAAATTTAGCAGCATTCCTGGGCACCATGTGCCAGCAGTGACCCTTTTCTGTGCCTCTTTCCAAGTGCCATACTCGTTGACAGGATTTGCAGTGGGACCTGCTTTGGAAACTCAGCCTGTGCTCCAGAGAGAGCAGCCGTGTTGCAGTGGGGAGGGGGTGGCAGCAGACGGGATTGCAGTAGCACACACAAAAATGGAGTTAGGATAGCTAAGCTTATGACCCTCCAGGGCCCTGCCAGAGCCCTGGTTGCTCCATGAGTGGTAACTGCTGAGGATGTGCATAGTGCTCACTGCGTGCTTTTTTTTCTCTTTCCCTGAGAAATCAGCAGAAATCTATCTCTGCCTAGGCTGGCCTGTCCATCTGTTTTGACAGCTTCTTTTATCACTAGCAGCCATGTGAAGAATGAGCACATTAAAAGGTAAGGCTCTCTTTTTGTGCTGATAGTAGACGAGGCCCTCCCCCAGTTTTGCATTAATATAGTGTCAACGTGGCCACTGGCTGATTGCATTTGCTAATGTTAATCACCAAGGGGCCAGGCGAGGTGAATAAGTGAACTATATTTTATTCAGTTCGACAGAAGGAGGAGTCGAATGGAAATGATTTTTATCTCTGGTTGTGGCCGACCTAAATTAATGCTACCTCTGGTGCTGAAAGGCTCTGGAGAGCAGATGTCTGTATTTTATATGCTCTCCTTGGTAGGGGTACCAAATCACATGTCAGACTGTGCGTTAACTTAGGGACAAAGCTGATCCATGTCCCCAGTTGCATGGGCTGTGCGGCCTGGAAGACGAAGATGTAGGGAGTGAAGCCACAGTTTTGCCTGCTTGAAACAAAGACAGGCCGCTACAGCTGAATTTCAAGTGCTGGAGGAGTAGATGGCAGGTCCTTTAGCATGACATGTACAGAAGGAAAGTGAGGAGGGAAAATACCTTAGCAACTCTTCAGCAAAACACCAATTGCTGAGCACCAGTAATGACTACTATCCTGCCAGGAGTGTAGACCTCTGTAACCATAGCTCTGTCTGTGTTGTATTTATCTGAGGATGCTGTTGAGGCTCTGCTCTCCCAGACCAGGTAAACAAGGTTGCATGTTGGGCTGTTCCCCAGACTCACCCAAACATTGCAATCTAAGTAATACTGAAAGCTTTCAAGGTTTAAATAGGGGGTAAGATATTGCAGGGGATAGATATTGCTGTTGCTGTGCCCAGGTGGGAGAGAGGTTACTAGAGGACCCTTGTCTCTAACCTCCCTCCTGGGGAGCAGTGCTGTGGGCTCCCTGCCCGTAGGATCTGGGGCGCTGCTTGCCCAAGGGCTGTACACAGGACTGGTAGCAGAATGACCAAGGCCTGGCAGTACCCAGGCACCAGAAAACCTTTCCTGCCTTGCGTCTTGCATTTGCTTCTTGGGAAAGCATCTTGCATTTGCACCTTGCATTAGCATCTTGCATCTTGCATTTGCTTCTTGGAGAAAGAAAACACTGTGCTAATGATAGATGGGTGAAAACAGAGCAGTCACTGGAAAGAGAGAGGATGGAAGAGGCTTAACAAAATCTACCCAGCAAATGAAAGAGAGTTGGGAAGGAGAGCAAACGGGGAAGCAAATGTGATAATTGGCAGAGTGTGGTAAGCAGTGCCACCCACACAGCTTTGGGTGGGATGTTGGGAGCTAAGGCAAGAGGCACTGCAAGCACATTTCCATTTCTTTATTCTCTGTATCATGCTCCTCTTCTCATTTCAAGGTCTGATCAAGTCTGACTATCGTCACCCCTTTTTGCTGTAAAGACACCTATTAATGTTGACAGTTTAGGTGGCTGGGGGATGTGGTATTAGTACTGACAAATGCTGGTAATTTGCAAGCAATGTTTTCCCTCTAGCACCAGTGGGAAATCACCTAACCTTTGCCAATAATTCTCAACATAACTCACAAAACCTCATCTTCTATCATTATGAGGAGCGGCATTTCTGAAAATTATCAGCTTCTTCTTGAATCCATCTATGCTAGACCATACAGAGGAGGTGATATTAATCAGTGTGTGAGGCCCACTGTAGTATTAAGGATTCTCTTACAAGATCTTTTTACCATATGCTCTCTGATATTAAGCTTACTTGATTATGCTTTCAGATCTTTTTTTTCTGACCTGTCACATCACTTGGCTTTAACTATTTTTTAGCTGTTGTTATTATACCAATTTTTTTTAACCATAATTTGCTTAACATGTCTGTGGAGAGCACTTGTGTGTGTTTATGCTTTAAACCAACACTGATTAATCAATAACTGATGGACTGGTATAAGTGTCATTGGCACAGATCTGGAGGCTGCAATGGGGACAGTGAGCTGGGAATCCGACCTGCCGTCCATACGCTGAAGAATAAGTAACAGATTTTCAGAAGTGCTGAGCTTAGAGCAGCTTCTTTGGAGAATACATTGAGCTGTTGGCCAGTTAAGTCTTTGGCAAATCTTGCCTTAATTTTTCAACTGAGAATATACAAGGAAATGACACGAATAGAAAATATCCTGGCACCTGTACTGAGCCGAGGAACCTCCTGAGTTCAAATACAGCCTGATCTTATTTTGCAGAAGCTGTAGCCAAACAATGCTGATAGCAACTGTCTTTAAAGTGAAATTAAAATGTAATGAGGGTGGGAGGCAGGGACAAGCTAGCATGGACCATCTGAGCTGTTGCAATTCTAGAATTCATCAGTGCCGCTGAAAGCGGAGAGCGGCTGTTGTGTTATTGATGCAGGGGGAGAGCGAGGTTATTGCATTATTGACATACAGTAGGTGGAGAAAGATTACCATGTTAGCAGCGGTACAAAAAGCGAGATTATCCAAATGCAATAAGCCATTGTTACAGCAATGACATTTTTCCACACCTCCCCCCCGCTTCTTATCCCGTCCTTTCCACCTCCTGCCTGCATAATATTAAAGGTCAGTAATATCCAGACAGATGGTTGGGAGGGTTTACAGAGAGGGGCTGCTTTCTTTGGTCATTTTTCTGAAATGGTGATTGTGCTCAGAAAAAAAGAAAGCATTTGGGTTTTCTGACCGGGATTAACTCATCCAAATGCTATACTAGGCAAGGGAGAATTTGGGTTAGGAGATTGTCTCTTTCACTGACATCTGCGCTACTCTATATGACAGCTCTGAGAAGCACAGCTGCATTGTAGGCACTGGAATAACCAGGGGATAAATGCCACTGGATTTTGGCTCTTTATTTAATAAATAACTTTACTAAAGGTTTTTTGGCTGTGAAAAAGGGGCAGTAAACTTTTTGAGGAGGGTCTCTGCAACGTGTTGATCCTCAGAGGACTCTGCTCCCTCATTGAGAGAGTATTTATCTCTCAGGTTCACTTTTTTGCTTCTAGATGAAACCTGTCTTCTCTTATATTTCAGTTTCCCGGATTTAGTCCTGTCTTCATCTGGAACTGCTTGTTTGCTCCTAGAGCAGGCTTCCTAATACCAAACCATAATTGAGTAAAATCATTACCCACTGCAGAGAAAGTGACTCACTGTGTAAAATATCCTCCCTGGCAAATGCATCAAACTGTGTTCATGGGTCAGATCCGCAGTACAGAGAAGTTCATGTCAAGATTCCCTATCGATAGCGGTGAGTTTTGGAGCTGGCCCGAAGTGATCAGCTCATATCCTCTTGGATTTAATTGGGTTACAGGGGCGACTTCTGATCCGTGATCCCCAGGGAAGAAGCCACAAAGATTGCCGCGTCTGCAGCAATCTCATCTGTCCATGGTCGCAGTCAGGGAGAGAAGAATGGCTGCTTAATCAGACGCACAATCTGAAAATGTCACATTATTATTTATGAAGTGTTTAATAATCACACCACAATCATTGGACGCAGTGAGGTGGAAAACGAAAATGTATTTTTTCAAATAATATATTCAAATTCTGTTATTTTGGGAGAAAAAACCCTAAGTAAATTATTTCTTTTAATTTGAAGAATACAGTTTGTGCTAGTCTTGCAACAATGCTTCATTTATGCGTGGGTCAGAAGTCACACACAGCTGGGCCAGTCTTGATTTTAGCAGCTAGAATCAGCTAGATGCGCCCTTCTGCTGTCCACGTGCATATCTCACTTGCTGTTGTGAGATCCTGCAAAGTTTGTTCAGCTCTGAGCATCGCAGCCCAGGCACTGGATTGTCTCTAAGAAGCAGCACACTGAGAAGTTCAAACCTGGCTGTGTCTGGGAATACTAACAATAATCTATAGCTTTTAGATAAAGCTATAGTATAATGGTATTTTCAGCTGGGATAAAGGAACAGCTCTACCATAAAAACCACTTACTTAACTATCCCAGGGGTGGCTGGAGAGCAAATTGCATTTGGATAGATGTGGGTCTGGAAACTGGACAGGTGCAGGGAGCATTTCTGCTGTGGCCATGTATTTGCATGATGCTGGAGAATGTGACTTGTCTCATAAGAAAGGCAAGCAGGCCACTGTGCTTACTGAGGGAGAAAAAGGATTATATAGTGTTTCTTTTCAGACAGAAATTAATCTGAAAAAATGAGTTGGTGTAATTTGTAATTATTAGACATGTGTGTCTGGTTTTGCCTGTATGTTTCACCTAATGTCTTTTCCATCTTGCTGTCTTTCCCTTTGTGACCAGGGGAGTATTTTGTAGTAGAGCTTAAGCTTAAAAATCTAAACCCTTCTCCTCTCTCACTGTTTTGTGTCCTTTCTTTCCAGAATGGCCTTTTCTTTACCAATGTCTTGCTTCATTTTCATATTTTCAGATCATGGCTTTTATTTGGAGTAGGGTCCTCTAAAGATCTGAGCTGCTCCTTGTCCTGTCGCAGGGGAAGGGAGTTCAGAGCACATTATTTCTCCAAGGCCGGCGCCTTTTGCCGCCTCCGAGTTTGTGTTGCCAGCATGATCAGCAATCGAACACAGCTGAGGGGATCGCAGAGTCCAGGCATGTAGCGTTGCTCAGGAATTTGTGCTCCCTCTGTTGGCTGCCTGGCTCTGGAGCAATGGAGGAAAAGAATAAATGTTATTAGGTTATGTCAGGCAGAAACAATTTCTCTACTTTTAATTGCCTGCTGACCAGCAAGCCAATTTTGGAGGGCACTATGAAAATAAAGGGCCTATTGCTTCAAGAATTTGACTACCCAACTGCTTGTGAATTTGGTGTGTTGTGGATAACTCAGGGAATTAGACCTTGATTCATTTAAACGCTTCAATCTGGGGTATGTGTCTATGTGGGAGAAACAGTGTGAAGCTGAGTTCTGTGGGCTCAGGTCTGCGTAGATCCGAGCAGCTTCAGGGGCACTCCAGCACATCCCTGGGACAAAGAGCCTTCATGGCGCATGGCAGCCAGACATGTCCCCAAATTTGTCATCTGTGCTTTGGGCCTGGTTGCGGGGATGGTGGAAAGCCTTGTGCTCGGCATGTGCCTCTGTGGCAATGCTGTCAGCTCATCTACAGCTTGCCTCCACACACACTTGCAGCAGAAATGGGTCTGCCTCTCTCCTCATACTCTCCTCCACACCCGCACCTCCCACCCCACGGACCTGTAAGTGATGGCATGGGGAGGAAGACAACACAGGCCCATACAGACATGTATTTCATATAGCTTCCCATGTATCATATCATCTCTGCCGATTAATGCAGTGCAATCAACAGTTTAATATGTTACTACTAAATACGTTAATTATATTATTCCTTTCTGACACTGCAATCACTAGATTTTTATGCTTTGATGCTGAATCTAGTAAAACTTTAAATTAGAGTAATTAAATAATTAGCTATAATATGTGACAAGCCAACAAAACGATTGCTGTTTTATTATTTTTGCCGTGACATCATTGCTTCTGTTTGTGTTCAGGCAGCCAGGCCTTGCAAGGGAGTATACAATCAGGAATACCATCTTACTTCAAAACCAGACATCTCAGCCAGAGTCTATTTTGACCAGGGAAAGTAATTTGTATTGTCTTGAGCTCCAACAGTAGCTCTCCATGTTTTTCTGACTTCTGTTTCTTTGTCTTTAAGATATACTTCACCACCCCTTTCTCCTTAACAATGACTTCTACTCTTTTCCAAAGCTCTACTGTCCCTAATGGCTTTTCCCTCTCCGTTTAACCTTACACTTCAGTGCACTTGTTTAGGCTTTTATCTTTGGTCCAGGGCTCTGGCTGTTTTCTTGCATCCCTTTTGGTTTTTGTGTTTGGTTTTTTTTTTTTTTTTAATTTATATATATTAGCTTCCCAACACATCCCTGTGACAACTGGAAAAAGAAATATCCCCTTTTCTGCCTGAGGAGCTCCTGCTGGGAAAAATGGGTTAGGTGAGGTTTCACAGTGTAGCACTGGCAACGTGAAATGTATAAAACTGGACAGCCCTGCAAGAGAAATAGATCTGTCAATGCCACATTGTGGTATGCTCAGAAATCAAATATCAACTTAGATGAGCAGGAAGATTGCCAGCACAGACTTGGGCTCTTCTTCTCTTTCATTTTGCCTCTTTACCTCTTCTCCCGCTCCCTCTGGTTCTCCCTCGCTCTCCCTTTTATTCATGCAACCACCTGTGCCTGAGCAGCACACAAAGTGCTTGGGAAATCACTGGTTGCAGCAATTGCAATTACTAGATTTTGTAATTCTTTCGGAGATCATTGAGATTTTTAAGTTGACATCTGAACAAGGTCTTGTTATTGAGGATGTCGGATTTTAATGGAGCCTTTGTTTGCTTGTTTATTTTAATGCCAGCTGTTTTCTTACAGGTTGGTGCCAGGAGGAAATCCTGCTCTTGTACATTACTCAGGACCCTTTAGGTGAGAAAGGGGATGCTTCCCCGGCCCCTCTGCAGTGCTTTGGCACAGCAAACCATGGCCAGAGGCAAAATGAGAGTGTCCTCGTTTACCAGCTCCCTCCCATGACAGTGGGCAAAGCCTCTGGAGCAGTGTCCAGAAGCGTTTCGACTTGTGTTGTTCCAGCAAAGTGCCCCTCATGCAATCCCTTGGCACATGGACGTCAGCATCTCACTGTGATTAAAACCCACAGCCCGTGCCTGCACAGAGGCAGGACCTTGGGCTGGGGGACCCTCCTGAACGACAGGTTTTGTCCCTCCTGCACAAGTTCTCCTGTTTTCAGCAGCTCTTCCAAAAACTGAGAGCAGCAGTGATGTGTTTTACAGCCCCACAGAGTGTGAGGAGAAGTGACAAGATTTTCCTATAACTATGACTCTAATCACACAAATGTGCAAACCCCTTAGGAGGGTTCCAGGTGAATTTCACACTCTCTGATAGGTTTTTGTTGTTGTTTCATTTTCTTGTCTCTTTTTTTTTTTTTTTTTCCTAATTTTTTACATCCCTGCAAGTTCTGGGCTGCACCTTACCTTTTTTCTTGTAGACAGCTTAGGCTACATCCCCAGAAACACAAAAGGGATCTAAATTAAATACTTCACAGCAACGCAGCACTTTAAAGCCTTGAATTGGCTATTAATCCTCACACATTCTCTCTTGGCCAGCAACGCAAAAACAGGCTGTCTCCTTTAAAATATGTGGAAAACAAAGCAAAAGAGCCAGGTTAACTTTGGTTGCCCAGTAGCACCATCAACTTTAGTGGGCTTATGTCAGGGGTTAATTTGGCTTAGAAAGATTCTGTTTTTAAAAAATAAGCCTCCAATTTTCCTCTTGTCCTATGTGCACCTTTATTTGGTGGGTACCAATCCAGTAATGACACCCACACCCCTGATAGAACATAAAACTGCCAAGCCCTTTGCTGTTGCTATTTTTCTAGCAATGCAAATACTATATATACTCCTCATGATATATTTCAAGCATTTTACATCGTATGTACATATTTGGCATCACTGGTCCCTGAGATGCTGCTTGCTGGTAGGCTTGATGGGATATGAATTTTGTTAGCTTCCCTGGGGAAAATTCATTCTCTCACTTGCTTTAACTTCTTGTTTTAATCTTAAAAAGGAGCAGTAGGGAGTAACCTTGCAAAGTAATAAGGATATTTAAGAAAAAAAGAAAGAAAAAGAGTCATTGTTGAGCAGGAAATTTTTTTTCCACAAGAAGCACTATTTTAAAATGTTAGAAATTTGAATGTAGATACTCAAAATGGATTTTTAGCAAAATTAGTGGAAACTCAGAAATAACACCATAAGAGTAATTAAGGCACTTTGCTACTAACTCCTTAGGTATTTGATAGGCTTGGCTCTTCTTGCACAGCAGAAGTGGATATCGTTGCAGGGGGAGGTCTGTAAAGTAACTTGCACCGAGTGGAAGTTTGATGAGATCTAACTTAAATAGGTGCCTTTTAGGGCATGTTACAATAGCTCTACCTTTCAGCCCATTACAGAGCAGCCTGTGTGCAAACCAGTGGGATCTATTGTCCGTCACCTTCGGTGCTATTTATATGGGTAATTTAATTTAACACCAGCAGGAGGCTTCCAAATAACTCTCCCCAGCACAGGAAGAAAAATAACCTCTAGTGCATATTCACACAATATTTTTGACCTGCGGCGCTGACCAGATTTGGGAGGGGCTGTGTGGTGTTGTGTTTGGAGGAGAGCTGAAGGCAGATATGCCTCTACCCTCTTTCTTTTTTAAGGGATTTCCTAATTCTCCTTTCTCAGAGCTGGGTCTCCAGGGCTCATTGTGTCCCTGCCATTTCTTTCTCCTAGCTCTTGCATCTGCTATATTATATTAAACTGCACAAATCACATCTGCCTTTATGACCACACCTCTACGCTGGATTTTTTTGGACCATTACAAAAATCCAGTTTCAACGACGGCCCTATAAACAATTGTATTGACCCAGGAGCAGTGTGTGTGGCTCTCCAGGGATGGGGTCATGGTAGCTGAGGGCTGGGAAACTCCAAACCGCATCCCTGGCCTTGCTGTGCCAGCCTGTGTTTTGGTTGATGGTCTCTCTTGTTTTGGCTATCATGACATTAAGCCTCAATGGAAAAGCAACTGCAACTGCCAGTTTCACTGAGGTTATAACCCACCCATCACAATATGGTATATGTCTGCGTAGAGTGAGGATTTATAGGCTTGTGGAAAGATGCCACATGCTTACTAGCCGGTGAATAGAAATAAGAGCGTACTAATTAGGTCTGTGATGTTGGCAGATGGATCCATGTGTCAGGAAAAGAAAGCACTGTGCTATACAGAAATCCGGCCATCTTTCAAGTGTATTCATCAATATATGTAAACCGGGAAGAAGAGTTATTCCACATTTGAAGAACACAACACAGATTTCGGCGCCAGGCTCCTATGAAAGATGCAACCTTCCGAACGGAGCCATTTCTGAATACATCATTTAACTTATCTCACAGTGCAGCTGTCTTGTGTGATTCCAAATGTCACTAAGTTTGGGGAGATTTCTGAAAGGAAATGTGCTCGGTATTTCTTCGGCTGCCTTTATTAATTGAACCAGAGAGGGAACAAGTGGATACAAATGGTTTCATTGGCATGCGGGATATATTGATTCCGGTATTTTATCCTGCAAGTATTAATAGCTGGAGCGGAAGTTTTCCAAGCTGGGTACCAGTTTTATTTAGTGTCTTCGCATGTCTGGGGGAAGCTGGCAGCCTTGCCTGGGAATCTGGTGGCCCAGGTGAATGCATAATGCTCTGACTTTGCCTGCTGATATTAGTCCTTGCCCTACATTTCCTCGCAGCACTAAACACTCCTGTATTTTGGCTCCCCCAAAACGGGGCAACAACAAGAGCTAATTGCCTGATTCAGCTCCACCGCCCAGGCCCGTGCATATCAAAAACCAGTATTTTGCCCATGCATTGACTGCGTCACATGAAAACACGCTCTGTTGCATCCTGCCAGATGATGCTGCCCCTTATACTAATGCTCCGCAGTAACTGAGCCCTGGCAAATCCTGGAGGCATTCTCACTCCTCACTCAGGGTACCGATGGCTGAAGAAACATGCCTAGCTTTTTGGGGAGCTGTGTTTCATTATTGCACTCCGTCACTTCCCCAAGCCCCACAGTTAATTTATAATTTTTTTTTCCACGAGTCACAAAAAGGTTGTAGCCAAGAGCTTTAGAGATGACAGATGATTCACAGATAACCCCCTGTCCTGTTTTATATGCCCAAGAACTTTGGGAACCAGAAAGCAAAGTAATTTTTGGACTAATGTAACCGCTCATGCTGGGGCTGTATAGCGATAAATTACCTGGCCTCTCCCTTCTCCTTCCCTCCGGTGGCTCTGGCACCTGCGTGTTATGATTAATACAGGCATTGCAGGTAATATTAAGCACATTGGAAGGTTTCCATGAGCCAAAGGCTATCAGGAGCCATTTTACGGGCTGGAATGAAGGCCGTTAGGGAAAATGTGAGCATTGCAATTTCATAAAATTCATGAAGAGCTGGCTCTAAAGGGAGACACACCTCCCTCCTTTGCGAGGAGACCCCAGAAAGGCAATGCTTTATTTTCCCAAAGCCTTTTTCTGCCTGCTTAAGTTCTTGAGCTGTTACAGAAAATAGGAACATTTGGGCCCTATCAGTGTAATGGCTAATAATAGCCTCACAGTTTACTTGTCTTCACATGAACCCTTTAGTGTACCCAGTCATTTTCTAACAGATGGGAAGCAGGTATGGAGGAAACCTAAGCAGCTGGCCCAAGGTCGTACGGGAAGGCTGTGGCAGAGCCGGAGCTGAGTCCAAGTCTGCAGATCCTGAGCCAGATCCCCAGCGACTGGGCGACATCCTCGCCTAGCGAGCAATGGGAGATACACGCTGAGAGCCAAGCCATGTCCTGGACTATCATCAGCCTTATCTGCTGACAGAGAAGGTCTCAGATTGCTGCTGAGGGCTGAGACTGATCTGCCGTAACGGATGCTGCAGCCTGACCCAGGGCTGGGATCTCAGTAGGAACAAGAGGTGTCAGCAACTCAATGAGTGGTAGTCAGGATTTGGCCTTGTGCAGCAGCATCTATGCTAGGGAGAGCTGAAGGAGCCAGTCATCTTGCAGAATGCATGCGTATATATAAATATATGTATATATAACCTACCTCCCATATGCAGCTGGAGAGGTTCAGCTCAGTGCCATGGGCTCTGCTCCACCTATTATTGAGCCCACTCTGCTCAGACTTGCGATGCTCCCAATCAATACTTGTGTATACAGCATTTCCATGTTAATTTTTGTTTTGTGGCCTTTGCAGTGAGGTGCAACAAGGTGCTTGTACAAACACCGCCGGGGGGAAGAGAGGGCACGTCCTGCTTCGCCCTGCCAGCTCACCGGCAGCCTGGAAACACTTTGCGGAGGGGATGGTCTCTCCTGGGCTCCCCAGCACCTCCTCTGGTAGCCCCCAGACACAAGGGATGACATTTTCAAATCCATCAGGCTATTTTAAAGAGGGCCATCTCCTTTTTTAAAAACACTTCAGTGAAACAGATGCTTGAGTTGTTCCTTAATCTAGAAGGTAACTGCTAATTAGTTTTGTATCCAGCATAAGCCTTTGCTCCACATGGCATATTTTGTGTCAGCGAAGGATCCCTATCAGGGACTTCATCTGTTTGCTGTCCTCCCCCGGTATCAAGAGAGAAGTGGAGTTTCCATCACCAGCTCTGCCTTTCCGCTCTTATCATTTCTCTCTTAAAAATCAAAATCATGCATCCCGTGTGGCTGAAATGGGGTGTTTGGAGGAGGGGACCAAACCCTTTCCCCCTAGCCCTGCTCACCTTTCCATGAAGGCTGCATGGCTTCCGGGGGAGTCCACGTGTGTGTCATGGCTGCATGGTAGGTTTTTTTTCTTTCAGCAGGGCCCCTCTGCCGCATGGGGATTGCACATGTGTGGGAGGAATACAGTGCATGGCCCATTTGAAGTCTTCTTTATAAATATTCAATTCCCCTTGACGCAACGGGCAACACAGCAAAGCAGCCCCTCATGCTCTTGCATGCCAATAATTTGCAGATTAAAACTCCTCCAATGTGCATCTCCACAATGGGCCCTGCCTTATCTGCAATGGGCCTGTGGAACTATTGTGGTGATAATCTGGGGATTAAGAGACTTTAATAAAAAGCTTTGACATGACAGGTCATAGCCGCTCTGGGGGAAAAAAAAAATAAATCAAATCTGTTACTCCCGAATGGCTTAATCCTGTGTGAGCCGGGATCCTCACTCTCCAAGGGTGCCAGGGGGATTCAGAGACGCTCAGCACCTTGCTCCAGGAGCTTGTGGTCCCCTAGGACAGGGCTAATTGCCTTACGAGTTTGCTGTTTTCGGTGTCCCCTATATAGCCGACCTGGGGGGACTCCAATGCCTTTTTGGAGCTTTTCTTAAAACCCACCACCTCAGGGCTGGTACCGCCCTTAACCCTTGGCCACGGAGGACGCACACTGCATCCACCCTTCTGAGCTGGCTGCGATGCTGGCCACAGCACAACCCAGCCGTGGTCCTCACTCTGCTCCCAGTACGTTTTGGGGAGGACTCCCAGTACAGCCGCCCTGCCGGACCCCACACCGAGCGTACACCCATGCACATTAATTACACTTGGGTTTCTTACGAAAATATGACACTGCAGCAATCCTCATCCAGCACTTGTCTCTAAACAAATTGTTAATATTTTAAGTGTCTTTCATGAGCCTGAGTCTAATTAATTAAAGGTTTATGAAAAACAATTAGGTTTTGATAGGGATCACCTTCTCTTGAGTCCCATGTCTGCACGGAAAAAAGAGAGGGGTTAGAAAGGCTCAGGTTGAAATTTAGAACTGCAGTGAATAAGAGAATACACAAATCCCACATGGATTGGGGAAATTAGGACATTTGGTGCCAGATTGTCTGACTAATTAGATTTCTATCAAGTCCTGAGGGACTGGCTGATGCAGCATTTTAATTTAAAGCTGCAGCAGCAGCAGCAGCAGCTTCTTCCCTTCTTCTCGTGCTCTTTATCCAATTGTCTGTGTTTTCAACATGCAGCCGTTTTCCTTTCTAATGTTGCACCTCTGCAAGGATCAAACCTTCTTGCTCTGCATTTTGCGGCATGGGTCTGCTGTTCACTGTTGGGGTTTGTTTGAGGAAAAAAACTCTCTGTGTCTGCAAGGGGATTTTCCCATAACGAGGCATGGCATTCCTTGACAGACACGTGGGATATACTCATGTGGGAAAAAGCTGAGGTGTCTCAGTTACCCACTACACCAGCTAGTCTTTATAATTGAGAGCATCTTCAAAAACTGGCGTACTGCACAGGAAAGCAGACCGAAGGAAATATAGTCCATCTCACTCTAGAGTCATGCTGCTCTCTGAACCTGCTATCTAAATAGCTTACTGGGCATCAGGAGCGTAGCTTTGCATTTCAGATGAAATGCTGGCAATTTCTTGGAGTTAGTTCATTTCCATTCTGAACCTTCTGAAATTAAGATCAATGCTTAAACGGCTGCTCCCTGCAGGGAGAATAGAATGGCACCTCTTTCAATTATATTAATTTAAAATACGGTGATGCAATTGTTCTGCATCCAGATAGAGACTGGAAAACAGAGCAGCTTGGTGGCAAAGCTGTGGAGCGCATATAAGTCTGAGGTCCCCGTCCCTGCACTCTATTGCTAGTTCAGGCACCTAATTTAGAGCAGGAGCCTAACTTTTAAGTCCCCGAAGTTACAGGGGCTGAATTCGGGCTTAATGTGTATGGAGCAATGCACAAATTGATTCAGAACTGCAAAATTGTTAGATTCCTACTTAGTAGGCACCAAAATTTAGTGTTAATTGCCCCAAAATTAGTTAGCATTATTGAAATAGAGCAAGTAGAGTTTTTTAAAGCCATTTCTTACTTGACAGTACAAGATTGCAAATATTCCCTTGCCCTATTTAATGAAAAATTATTATGCTATTATTGCTATTTTATATGATGGATACATAATTAACAGGGTCTATAGAATCATTTCTTCTCCCATTTTGCTCTACTTCTTCCAGATTATTTTATCAAAAAAAAAGATAATGGAATTATATCTTATGCTTCAATGAAACTGAAAACTATTATTCCTCTCGATAACCAAACCCAGCAAAGTCAACCATTCCAGTGAATATTAAACACAAAAAGTACATTTCAGATGTATTATGAATCTGCTGCTAAGTCTTTAACTCATTGCTTTGTAAAGAGAAGTTCAGCAGTGGAGGGAGCTAAAATGAAATGATAGCCTCTAAAGATGTTGAATTTCCCAGCTTTCATTGATTGAAAGCAGGCCTATAACATTATTGAAATGGTTTCACTTAACCTCGTTTTCCCGTTATTATTTTGTTATGCTTTTTGGGGAAGGTTATATAATACTTATTTACTCCTGTCAGTGATCCCTAGATGCTAAAAATGATTTAACCCCACTGTGTTTCAGCCAGATGCATGATGCAGAAGGCAACAGGAGGCTAGCCAGGACCAACATCACTGTTTGTGGCCTGATCATTTCAATTTACAGTCTATGTGTTAAAGAGGGAAAAGGCCAGCTATTACTGTAAAAGCATTAAGAGCCCAAGTGATGGATGAGATCCCACTAAACTGGGTAATAAAGAAACACTGAACAAAAAGGACATTTCTAGCCCCCAAGTGCCCAGAGTTGCTGGGCTTTGAAAGGTGCCATAAGCATCACGATAAGAGCAAATGAGTTGGAGCTCTTGTGAAAGTATAGCTCTTATTTAGGGTCCTAAGAGGGATCTCGGGTCTCTTGAAAAGGTAAAGATCCCTAATTCTCTCACCCAGATTTGTGGGCCTATAAAGTGCTCCTACAATTTTGTGCTGGTGCTTTTTCACCCTTGAAATGTCAGAACAGATAGAAAATGCAGAATGATGATAATAAAACACACTTTCAGGAAGCTGCTTCTGGAGAGAGTTGTTGTTTTCCCTCACTTGCTCCCCTCCTGTTTCTCTCTCCACCCAACAGAGAAATATAACAAATTTCCAACATATTTGGATTAAGTAGAAATTAATTTTCTTTCTTCTCCTTTTCCTTTCACTGAAAGAAAAACAAAGAACGCAACAAGCCACCGTTTTGCAGTGATGATACTGTTTCATTTCCCTTTCTTTTGTTTTAAATCCCATTTTATTTTCAAATTAAATTGAGGCATGTCCAGAGAATAATTTCTCTCATTGGAAGGTAGTTGTCAGAAATGCAAAGGAGGGATAGGCAATTTGTGCTCATGGATTTTGGAATCTAGCTGCGATGTCTACGTTTTCAATGGCTAAAGTTACAGAGAGGAAACCCCCCACTGGAGGTCTGAAATTAGAAAAGAAAAAGGTATTGGTTAGAAAATTATCAAAATGAGATAATTTTGACTTTTCCTAAAAATAATTCCTGCTTGTACCTATGCATGATACCTGTGAAAAATTGTCTGTGGCTCCGCCAGAACTAATGCAGTTTTTAAAATAAACTAGTTATCTGAAAATGCATTTATTTTGATTTGGCATGTGCATATTGTGAAAATGTTGTCCTGTGTGACCATGATAAATGTTATTCATATCATTCTGTGAATATCAATACAATGAACAAGTTGAGGATCACTTCCCAATGTAGTATAACAAGTCTAGCCAGAATTTTTGAAGAAAAAACCAAGAAGTCTTGTTTCAGCGATTTCCAAAACCAAACAGTTTTGTTTCTAATTCAAACATTTCCAGAATTCACCTCTCCTGATTTTGAGCTGGACGAGTAACCTGGGACTATTACAGGAGGGAGGGACACAGGTCCTGCAGGCACCAGGGTGGGGGAGTACTTGGATAAACGCTGAAGTGGTTATGGGCCACATGTCACACTATGAATATGTGACACATGAGGATGCTTTTGAGGACGTCAGTAGTGAGGGCAGATTTTGAACTCTTTTTTTCAACCATTCTTTACAGTTTAAAAGTGAATCTGATGCTCGTGGAAGGTGTCTCACTGCCTTCCTTCAGGTAACTGGGAAATTGGGAAAAGGCTATTAAAAAGTTTGGAGACACTGCATCATTTAAGCATCTCTCTCATGTTACCCATCCTCTTGCTATAATGTCAGGACTCGGTGCATTTTTCCATCCAAGCACTATCTAGTTCTATCTGAGATGTCTTCTTTAACATTATTTAAGTGTAAAAGATTGTAAAAGATGTCCAAAAGCATGATTTGACAGAAGAGCAAGGAAATCAGGACCTGCTCTGTGCCCTGCTCCTTTGCATCTGACAGCCTGTGTCCAGCGCTGCCCACAAGCAGGGGGCTGTGAGCTGGAAACCCTGCAACGCAAGATAGCAGGAGCTCAGAGAAAGTTGTCTTTAAAACCCAGTCCTTTCTTTTGTGGATTACTGGCTCTAACTCCAGTCTGGAGAGGTTATATGTTATTTTCAATAGATCACGTATAGGCCAAGCAACTGCGAAAAACAACTGCTCTGTAGTACGTGGACGATCTAACAAAACAGTCAAAATGTTCTTATACAAAAGGAAAGGGGTAACTTGTTATATTGCTATGGCAGCCATTGGGGTCGAGCGATTCACGTTCTGTTGGCCTGAGCAACTAGCCAAAAAACGGGGGACTTGAACATTATTTGTGTCTTTGGTTCAGTCCACAGAAAAGATATAAAAAAGTAATCATGTTTTCCTGAAAGTAGCAGAACTCTGCCAGGAGAAACCAGTTTCTGCCTTTGCAGCTTTGAGCCCCTTGTAGGGAATAATCAGCCCAAAGCATCCTTCTTGCTGCCCCGCGTACCAGGGTTTGCTCAGCTGGTGTCTGGCACATCCTCGCTACCTCTCCCCTCAATGCCTTCAGACTTTTCTGCCCAATACCGACCCACAGAGCCTGTATTTTTGCAACCCACACCTCACTAACCCTTTGCTGAAAGCAGTGGGATGAGTCTGTGCTTTGGATGAGGGCTGCAATCATTTTGACTAACCTGAAGGAGCTCAAGTATATTTTACCTGCCTTAAATGAAAGGTGATAGCTATGTCCGCATCTTCGCTACTCCCTTACTTGCTATCTCAGCCCACAGAGAGAACACTCGTGATTTATTTTGATGTAGGAGCCTAAATCACTTAGAAGTCAGACCTTGTTTTCTAGTAATTATTTATGTCCCGCTCTATAGTAAAGAATAGATTGCACCGGTGGGATATTTTCAAGAGAAAGTTAAAAAAAAAAGCTGAAAAATTATGTGTTTGTGCTTTGGACACAAAAAAGTAACGAACTACTGTGCGCCTCTGCCCGGTCTGATGCAGATGGAAAATCCGTCACGGGCCCTTGACCAGTCAACACGTCTCACTTGCCTGGGAAGTGAAGGGAAATCTATTTTGTTTGTAATAAAGCTGATTATCATAGATAAATGTATCTAATTAGTCTCATTTGCTGACACACAAGCCTTTAATTGCAAGTTGAATAATTAGACATATCTGCATATGCAAATGAATAGGGTTATACTATGTCACTCTTAACATGATTTCTCTGGAGACAAATAGCTATATTTCAGGAGAGAATATGATATATTAATTTACGTAGACAAATAACTTTATTTAGAACGAGTCGCTCTCATGTTTGTTTATACAAAGCAATACGAGAAGAAATAGAAGAGATTTTATGTGGAAGGAAACAGCTGGGAGATACTAATTTATGAGGGGGAAATCCTTGCAAACCATAATGCCTCTCTGTGGTGAGCGATGGGAGCAGGGAGCGTTCCCCCGGCAGAAACCTCCCGGTGGGGCTGGACATCCCCGCACAGCGGGCTTGGGAGCTGCGGCACGCGGCTGCGGCCTCGCTGGAACCACCGCTCCCGTCCCTTTCGCTCCCGCACATCCAACCACGCCAACCACCTTCCTTCTCGCTGGCATTTCTGCATCCCCCCCTCCTTCTCCCCGCTGGCGGATATATGACGTGATGCTGAAACTGTTTGGCCTGTTGTTTTCCAACCAGATGGCCGCTGCAGCACGAGCAATGGCCTGCAATTTTGGGTGGGTGCATGCCGGGATACGTAGCCCTCCTCCATCTGGATGCGAGGTGAATCCTAATCAGGCAGCGGGAAGGGGGGCTGCTGGTCGCAGGCACCCCGCTTTGGCCGAGGGGGACGGGGCAGCCGCTCGCTGGAGCACATGAGCCAGTTTCCATCGGGCTCCCAACGCTCTGTGTCGGAGCAGGACACTGCGGATGTGGCGGGAGTGGAAATCCCAGGCCGGTCATTGGGGGGGCTTGGCCAAACTGCACGGGGGGGATCAGCAGCAGCGAATGAAGCACTTGGAAGCGGGGATATTTCCATGGCTGCCGGCAATATCCCCGGCCCGGCCCGTTTTTAGGTGATGCCCAATACGGGATGAAAATCTGCACCGAACCCCGTCTTCTGCCCAAATAAAGAGCTGAAAAAGAATAACAGCGGAGGGGGCTCTGCCCGCCCGCCCCCGCGGCAGCCGCGTCCCCGCGGCGTTGCGGGCTGTGCCCG
>WAAD01027707.1:135570-274813 GCA_013389945.1 Fregata magnificens | reverse complement strand
GTGCAGGCAGGGTGCAGGCTGTGCGCAAGCTGATTGCAGGCTGGGTGCAGGCTGTGCGCAGGCTAATTGCAGGCTGGGTGCAGGCAGGGTGCAGGCTGTGCGCAGGCTGATTGCAGGCAGGGTGCAGGCTGGGTGCAGGCAGGGTGCAGGCTGTGCGCAAGCTGATTGCAGGCTGGGTGCAGGCTGTGCGCAGGCTAATTGCAGGCTGGGTGCAGGCAGGGTGCAGGCTGTGCGCAGGCTGATTGCAGGCAGGGTGCAGGCTGGGTGCAGGCTGTGCGCAGGCTGATTGCAGGCTGGGTGCAGGCAGGGTGCAGGCTGTGTGCAGGCTGATTGCAGGCAGGGTGCAGGCTGTGTGCAGGCTCTGCACAGGCTGGTTGCGGTGCAGGCAGCATGCAGGACATCCACCTCCCACAACCAGAGCTGAGCCCCTGCCTCAGCAACCAGCATCCCTTCGTCGCTGCCCTGCACAGGGAAATGCCATTCCAGAGCCTGGAGCGAGCCCTGGCTGCGCAGGGTTAGTTTTCTGTTTGCACGCACATCCCACTCGTGTCAGCTGGAGGTGGGTGGTGTTTTGCCCCACATCAGGAGCAGCCCCATGTCTCTGTATGCCATGGGCATGGCAGTGGAAGGACTGTGATTTGGGGCTGGCTGGCAATGGGCCACAGCAAAGGCAGAGGTTATGGACAGGATTCCCATTCAGACCTCATATCCCTATGAGGAAGCCTAAACCATCTTCAGGATTTCTAAAACAAGCCTGATTCATTGGCTTAGCAGGATCCAATGATGCAACCTGCTTCTCATAATTTCTTAAATTCCTCTTCCCTCCTCATTTTGAACTTTTAATTCAAGCATCATAGCCTTAATTTAGGCTTAGGGGCATCCATCAAGACAGCTGGAGAAGCTCACAGACAGATCAGTGTTCCCCTGGTCTGTCCCTCTGCCCAGCTAAGGGAATGGTCACATCTGCTATCAGCCCAACTCAAACATGAAATAACTGTGAGTTACTTAAAGATGTTCATGGATAAACTGGATGTTGGTTAACTCACACTTGACTAGTAAAATACAGCTATGACCTAAGGAAAATTACGGTAAACATCTACATTTTTAGTACAGACTAGTACAACACCCTTAACGCTATACAAACAGCATTTCTTTAATCTGACTCGTATAGATTTGCAATAAGAGAAAGATGGGAAAAATGGCTGATAAGGCACCCAGACCTCTGTGGTAGGTTTTCTAGGTTTTCTAAGCAAATTCTGGATGGTCTCACTAAGGTGCTGTGTTGTGCCACAAAGTTTTAGGATTCCCACGTCCAAAAACCTCCCCAAGACCTTTAAGGCATTTAGGGTGTGCTGGTGCTGCGGGGGTTAACTGGCAGAGAGGGTGGAATCTGCGTAAGGCTGATTTGGGGAAAAAAATAATGAAATGCAGCTTAGCTGAAATCACGGCTGAGTGGGATTTGGTGAATGGCATCTCTGAAGGGAAACCTGCCCTAGATGGGAGCTGCGGCGTTGTGTAAGGGGCATCTCGCTGGAAGCCGGCAAGGCCTCTAATTCACATGCAGAAACATCCCTCCGCGAGATGTGGGTTATTTATTGCTTCCCGGCTCAGCGCTTTCAGCTTTTACCTCATCCCCCTGCCTGCAGGCAGGGTGCAGGAGGGTGACGCGTGGCCGTCGGGGCTGCCCACGGGTGCTGGTGCCCGGTCCTGGCCACCATAATGCTGCAACGTGATCTTGCGTGGAGCCACTCACCCCAAGGCTCTATCAAAGTTGCATTAATTTGCCTCAATCAGCTCAAGATGAGCCTTTTCCCACTGCATCATCATCATCATTATTATTATTATTGAATATTTCTACACAGCAGCATCTGGGAGCTGCATCTAGCCCTGATCTGTTCTGTGCAATCAAATCCTCTCACCGCTGCAGCAAGTTTTTCATGTAAAAGAAGCTCCATGTGACTGATCCCTTCTCTTGCTCCAGAAACTATTTCCTGCAGGAGCGGATGTGTGCTGGGAACCACCCTGCGTTTCTCCCCTGAATTTGGGGGGCAGGAGTGGCTTGAGGTGCCCCAGCTCCCACCAAGCCCTATTGCTGCATCCCCCAGCAGCAACACCCTGACAGTGAACTCCTCTGTGGACCTTTGAGCCGATGCAATTATGCAGCTGCATTTCCGTAGCCCTTCCTGGGACAGCTCGGTCCCGTGCTCACACTTTTCTAATGACACCTTGAGTCCTTACAAGCTTTCTTTCTGTGCATGTGGCTGTGTACGTACATGTATTTCTGCGTGCACACACTCCCAAATATGGTATTTTTTGGAAAGGCAATGTCACAGTGTCATGACACTTTGCTAAAACCCGTCAAGTTGTCATTCCCGTTAATGCCTTCTTAATCCCAGTGACTTGGTGAAGAGTGATCAGACCGCATCCTTGGCTTTGGAAAAGCCGTGGAGCTCTTTTCCTTAATTTGTGGTTTTATTCTTCCTATCCGGGCACAGCATTTTAAGGCAGGTTGCAGCTCAGCATCACCCTTTTTACTCTCTCTAACAGTTTCTTTGCCTCGTGACAACACGGAGCTTTCACAGCACAAACAAGTCCAGGGAATAGATGAATTTCCTCAGCTATGAAATAAGTAAAGCAGATAATTGAATGAAGTTTCTTTTCCCCACCTGGTTCAGCAGCTCTGTCTTGCTGTATTACTTTTCCTAACTTCTGGCCTCAGCAACTCTTTTACCCAGATCCGCGACCCGCCCTGAGCGGGTAATGCTGTTGGGCTCCCTCTGCCATTGAAAACCCGACCTTTTTACATAGGGCCAAATGCTGCTCTCAGTTCCCAGGGTTAATCTGGAGTAAATCCCCGGCATTAACTGGATTTAACCCTGCGCTGGCTGAGTGGCTGTGTGCAGCCCTGACCAGCAGCGTTGCCCGGGGTCTATCGTGCTCCGTGTCCTCGCCAGGAGCCACGGGTTGGGTAAAGAGATGCTCCCAGAAAAGACCAATAAACCATCCCACGCTCTGCAGGCAATAGCAGGTCAGCCACCTCCTGGTGAAAAGCTGGAGGGGATCCATCCGAAATCCTGCAGAGCCAAAACCAGGCTCAAAAGCCTGTGCAAAGAAGATGCCTGTAGCCATGGGTTTTCTACCTGCTGGGTATTTTCTAGGACTTGTGAATGAGGGGAGGTTCTGCCTCCACAGGACCCAGGCGAGAAGCTCATCCTGCCCCTGACTCTGCATCCTCCTGAAACCCTTTTCATGTCCATCATCACATGAGGATGCCATGACTCGGGCTGGGCGCCGGAGGATGGAGCGCATGAAGTGCAGCGCGAGGATGACTCCGGTCCTGCCAGCCTTGGGTGGCCGCGATGGCTGGGGGACGTGGGCTCTCTTGCCCTCCCCCTCGTGCACACCCTGCTGTGCTGCTTCCCTCTCGTTTGCATCTCTACCTGGTACTCCTCAGTTGGGCTTGCGATGGAATGAGTCCCCTTTTGCTCTCCCTGTGTGTAATCGAGGGCGAAACGCTCACCTCTCGCTCCCCAAAGCCCCCTCCGTCTCCTCCACCGCTATTCCACCCTCACCAGCAGACCTCTTCCCCCCCCGCCACCAGCTGCCTGGCAAAGGAGGCTGATGGAAAAAGAGAGCAGCAAACCCCAAAGATGTGTCATTGTGCTAAGTGCTTTCAAACCTTGCAGGATGTCACTGTGTCACAATTTCAGTTCATTAGGCGGCGCAGGGAAGACGCTGTGACATCAAAGCACTCCTTTTCCCTATAGAAACGGGAGCAGCTCTTTTGATCTCAGCCCCCAGTATCCCCCCCAGATTCATATTTACTTGTACAACCCAAACCTACGGGGGATCCTGCGCTTGATTCCGCCATATGTTCTGGGGCGGTTTTCGTTGCTTCCCTGGTTTTCTTTGGGAGGTGGTTTGTGGCGGGGGGAGGAGTAAGCAGTAATTTTTATATGTTTATTTATTTCCACGCTACCCTCTGCTCCGCGGGCACAGCAGGGGAGGGCACCCAACCTATTTTGTGTCAACCAGCCGCTTTGAAGCTTGCTACAATCAAACGCTTTTATTTTGGGGGAACCCGGCCAGCTGTTTGTTTGCTTCCCTGCTTTATACTGATTCAAGGAGATAATCTCCCAGGCCCCACGTGCTTAATCTGTGAGCTGCTAATGTTGCATGAGATATTGAAATGGTCCCCTCTCCCTGGATTGCTGGGGTATTTATAGCTTAATGCAGAGGTTTACAGCATAACGCTCATTCTCAGAGCAGCAGAGGATACATATGTGTGTCTCATAGCACAAACTGCTGTTGACTTTAGTGCAGATATTGTAACTCTAATTCAGTGCCAAAAGGTGACCGTGTACTTTATATTGTAGGAATATTCTGATATAATTTGGTTCCTAGCGAGTCGTTAGGATGTCTAACATCGGGGTTCAGCTGCTGTCTGCATCTGAGCAAGAGCAAAGGATGATCCCTGAGATACCAAAACACAGGGCACGAACTCAGGACGGGGAAAAACTCAGCACAAGTGTGAAGCCCCGACTTCTGTGTGCAAAAAGAGGGACCACATCTCAAAGCCAATTAGAGCAGGATCTGGCTCTCGCTGTGTTAGCATCTGACAAAATGGAGTGGAAATGAATTCAATTCAGAGACATCTAATTTCACGAGAGACTCTCTAAGAATAATTCTGCTGCAGATGCTTAAAGTGATTTCAACATGAAAAGCAGGAAACACAGAGAAGATGATAGAAAATGACTACAGAATTTATACCTTCCCCTCCTTCGTTTAAGCCCTGCACATCCTGCGCGTGTCCTGGCATGAAAGCTGAAGAAAACCGCGGTGCAAATGAAACAATTTATTCTATGTTTTTATTGCACTGAAACAAAGAGATGGCCACTGAATGTGTATAGAGCCACCTGTCCTAGACCCACCAGGACCAGTCCAGGGGGAAAATCTGTGGGTTTTTTAAATGAAGGTTTTTAGCAACATTTTAAGTGCTGCTTACAGAGTGAAAAAAGGCAATATTCAAATCGCGCGCTCTGGATATCAGTCATTCACACCATCCTGGGGAGCTCCAGATGATACTTCTGTGCCCTAAGTGGTGTTTGGGAAGCCAGATCTCAAAAGCCCTGACACAGCGACTGTTGCTGATAAGAACACATGACCACTATTCTCTCTCTATTTTTTTTTTTAACTGCATTTTTCCTTCCTGCTGTTTAGGGGGTTTAAACAGCCTTGATTTTCTGTGGCTGACAACACACCCCATATGCTATTTATCTTGTCAGAACTCTCTCCCTCTGCCCTCAGCTCCCATTTTGTTCTCATTAATAGTGATTATGAAAAATGGGGCTAAATACTTACTTTCATATGATTTATCCAAATGTTGAACTGCGTAATTGGAGAAGCTAAGACATTATCCCTTCAGATTCTGTCAAGACTCAATTTCTGCATTTGATTTAATTTTTAGACTCATGACCCATAACAGTACATATATTTATTGCCTTTATGGTGGCTTGGCTGAACAATATATCTATCAGTCAGAAGCGGGAAGCTGCATGTTATTTATAAGAATTTAAATAGTTAGTGTTTTTTAAGAACACTTGTCCTTACCATGCAGTTATTAACACAGGGCCCCTAGATGCAACAAAATTGGAAGTCAGCTGGAAGGAATGCCCTTATAATGAAGATATTTAATAACTGGCATCAGACTCTGATTTTCCTTTCAGTGACAGAAGTGATGCATGAGCAAAGGCAGGGGAGCGCTTTGCACTGCAGAAACCTTGCCTGCCCCCTTCCAGGGCCTGATCCAGCGGCTTCCTCCCCTTCCACTTGCCACGGGAAATTGCTCAAGTATAAAAGGCACCGGTGCACAGACACAGAAAATTTGGTCCTGCCTTTCTAAGCTCCCACACAGAGATGTGCACACACATGCACTTGCACACTCTGTTTATGGGAGCGCGTGTTGCTGCCTTGCAGCTATTTTGTGCATCCTTCTCCCCCTTTCTAATCCATCATTTCTATGCCTGTTTTTCACAAATCACTTTTGCATGGCTTTGGCCCTGATGGCCAGCTGAATGCAAATGCTTATCTGCAGTGAAGTGTCTCGATCATATGGATTGTCAACACGCAACTCGAATTGAAACCGAGACTTGTCTCGGCTTCAGAGCCTGGTTTGCTGGGGTAAGGGCAGCCAGCGCGGATCAGCAAGCTAAGCAACAAAGCATCGCAGAAACTCAAACCCACCGTTGCATCCATGTTGCCGACAATACCACTCCGCTTCCCAAATCAACATTGACACAGTGTTGAAATTGTTAATAAAACAAGTAATCAAGCTGCTAATATCTGCAAGCACCATTTTGGAAAAAAAGATAATAGAGCAACCATCAGGGAGTATAGTTAATGTATAAAACAATTACTGTAGTCAGATGCTTAAGTAAGAGCCATAGTGGTAACAAATGCATTACTGTACAGAAGAGCAGTTTACAGTACACATGATATTTTATTTGAGGTGCCAGAAGGGAAAAGAATAACTCTAAGATGAAGCTGATGCCTCTATCACCAAATTTTCCAGCAGCTTTTTTCCTTGGCATGAAATCTGCCAGCACACGTGTGCACACACACATATGTGTGCACATGGACACAGTTTTAACTTCATATTATTTGTTGTAGAAACGAATATAATTACTTAAAGCATACTTGTTCACTGCCAGCTAGTTCATTGGAGTGGTCATCTTTATTTTAAATACAAACGCAGTAATCAGTCAGAAGAGCTTTCTTTTAAGTAGACCTTTTAAACAAAAGCTTCCCGTTGCCATTTTTGGTAAGGATCTAACCGCTAATCTTTTATTTTGCAGCCAGCCCTGAGACTTGGGCATGGCTCTTCCCTCCTTGTGAGACTCTTGCAGGGAACAATAAGAATATTGATTTTTTTTTTTTTTTTAGACTCATAATACTGCAATGATTCCCCCACCCACCCCGGCCTTATTTTCTCTAGCATTTGGTGGGTTTTGCCCAGCTTTAATTGCTACAAAGCTTTCCTATTTTCTGTTGTTAGCGCTAAATCCGTAACCTGCTCTCTGCCGCACGGCAGCAGTTAGGATTTCTCATTGTCTCTTTAATTCCAGTTCCTCTGTTGTGCATCTTCCTCCGTGAGGAGGAAAAACTGCCTGGAGAACCCCAAAGCACAGAGAAAAAACATCAAGAACATAGAGAAAAAACATCAAGAACATAAAGAAAAGGGCTGGCTGGGGCATTCTGCTTAAATACCTACAGAGCAGGAGCGTGTTTGCTGGGAGAGGGTTGCCAAGAAGGAGTTTTGCTGGTTTTAGTTTAAGGCTGAATGTAAGAGTGGAAGTACCTAAAATGGCTTAGCTGAAGTGCGTTGGGATTGTTAGAAAGATTTCTGTCTATGCAGCCATTCAACCTGATTGAGAGAAAGAGAGAAGCATTGTTGCTGATAATTTTTTTATTAAACCTCACCTTTTAGAAGCCCCAAGTTTCTATTCATGAAATATTTCTTCCTGTAGTGAACACAGCTCCATTTTTTAATGCGTACAAGGTTTTTTAGTTGTTTCCCCGCCTTTAATTTCAAAAAGTTAAAAAAAAGGTGAAAATTCAAAATACTGTATCAGCTTTAATAACCACATCTCTCTAGTTTTGATTTTATGCCATATTCTGCATATTAGTAGAACTCAAAGCCAGCAAAACTACTCTATACTTCCATTAAAAAAAAAGGAGATGGTGATCTACTACGCAATTCTGTCTGGTTGTATTATAGACCGAGCAACGACAATAACCATACTTAAGGTTATCAGGCACTTTGCATTAAATCTCGGTTTCACATTGTTTCAAATTTTGACTGCTTTTAGCCTAAAGTTAAGCACAAACAATAGACTCATTTCTCAGAATAAGATCAATGAAAATCAGAAAGCTCTGCCCAATAAATAGCTATTTTTGGAGCCGGGTGCACAGTGCACTTGCTGGGTATTTTCCCTGCATGTCAGGATTTGCAAAGGGCCATGTGCTCTGTCCCATCGACTTCCATGAACTTTGCATTTATCCATTCCTCTAGAGCTCTCTGATTCCTGTGGGAAATATCTTTAATGATGGAAATCCTGAGGTTAACAAGCTACAAATGGTATTTAGTTATTAAAAGCATTGGCTGGTCTCGAGGCTGAGCAGGGACGGGTTTCTCGTCCAGGAGAGCCAGGGCTTTGCCTGGGGAAACGCAATCAGCTGAACCCAAAGGGTCCCATCCATTCCCGGGCAGCATCACCAGCTCTGCTTCGATGGCATCAGGGATGCAGGAGCCCTCAGCCCCTCGTCCCAGTGTCCTTCGCTATGGTGGCCGGCACATTGCAATTGCTATTATTAGGGTTTTTTAAAATTATATTGCTTGTCTTTTTTATGGTCAGACAGTCAACTGTCAGCATCAATTACGAGAGTTAATATTGACGTCCTCTTAAAAGAGGTTTAAATATTAAAGTGAAAAGGGACTTGCTCTGGGCTTCTTCTCTTTGTGGTGTTCGTCAATAAAACCTTAACTCGCAAAACAGTTGTCACAGTGATTTTTTGTGTCTTGTGCTGACATGATGCCTGAGCGGCAAATGTCGCCGGAATTTTTCAAATGAGCAAACTGCACTTATTAATTATGCTAATAATCACGACTCAAGATAGCTGCTCTGAGGAAGACAATAGCTGAAACTTGCTCCTTGTAAAAGGGGCAGTGGAGAAGCTGTCGCCTTTGTCATATTTAGAGGCTCTACGCAGGAAAAAAATCTTCCTCCACTTCTCGGGAAACAGCCATTCACACATATAAACCAGAAACCTCAATATGCATATCTTTATTTTAACCACCATGCTATTTATTGATTTTCCCTGCAATTATGCAGAGCTGTATTTATTTGCATCAGTGTTCTGCTGTGCCATATATTAGAGCTCCCTTCCCCCAGTGGTGGCTCTTTAGAAAAATGCTTCTGATTTCCCCTCAGAGTATGGGGTCAATAGGCCATAACTTATGATTTTGAACCTATAGCCAGACCTAATTTATGGATCATTTCTGGTTTCTTGTGTTTAACTGTTTCTGGGAGAGGGTTTCATCAGAGAGACGGAGTGGATCCATTGTGCACAGCTGAGATCCAGGCTTTAGGGGTGAGAGAAGTATGGACTCCAGTAAAGCTCAATGCAATGCTATAGCTAATTCAGATCTGCTTCTCTATAAATTATGTATAGTTCTTCTGAAAAATGTTTGTATTTCCTAATGTAGCTCTAGATTATCTCACTAAAGCAAGGGAAATGGTGTTAAGAGAAAGTCAGTTCTCACGTATCAGAAATTAATTTTCATTTGCTAAGCACAGAATGCATTTAGTTCTCAAATTTTGCTTGGCGGACTAATATTGACAAAATATGGATTTGCTTTTCTCACTCTCTAGCAACTTTGGCAATGTTTGCTGTGGACAAAAGGTTAAGGTTTTACGTTACAATATGTAAACATTAAAAAAAATTCTTCTGATCTCCAGCAAGATCGCAGCTTGCATTGCCCAGCATCTGGTGCAGCTCTCGCGGTGGGTCGTGCAGTGCGATGCAGTGGTCGGCAGGATCAGCAAAGGGGTTGCTGATTTGGGTTTCACTCACTGTATGAGCATTTGAACAGCACACGCTGTTTGCTCTGACTGACTCAAACCGGCTCAGGGTGCTCAGGAAAGGGCCGATCCCCCATTTCAGCAGATTTTGGATCAGACACCGAGAAAGCTCTGTGTATAAATCGCTGCGGAGACTGTGGGGACAGCGCAGGCTGCCTGTGCGGAAAAAAGCGTCTGAGGCCGGCCGGGACAGGGGCTGTGGCATGCTGCATGCATCAGTTCATTTTTGACTTAACTGCTTCAGCAGCTCTTGGGAGTGATCCCCTTGTGCTTTACATCACCAAAACCATCTGCTAGAGTTGTGCCTTGAGTTGCCTGGTCCTCTAGAGGCGGCAGGGAGAAAAAAGGCAAAGTGAAATTCTTCCGTGGAAAGAAGTAAAAAAAAAAAAAACAAACAAAAAAAGATTTAAAAACTTAACCCATTCAATCCTGAATGAAGTTTTTGCAACCCCAACCCAAGTCAGGCAGAGGCTGGATTGGACCCATTCTTCAGGAACTCACCAGTGGTATCGGGTGCCCTGAGGTTAGCCAGGTGCCTGGAGGGTATATGGAACATGCAAGGGAACAAATAAACAGCAGCGTCAAAAGCTACTGATGAGGTTCGGATATGAACCGGTGCCAGGCGCTATCATCAGCAGTACTGCAGCATCGGGCTGTGTCAGCACAGAGCTTGCCATCATAACCTTCAGTTCTGCGTGCACACCCGGGCACATGGGATCTCAGGAAACCTGGCAAGAAAAATGCCATGGGAAGTCCAGATCGAGGACTGAGCTGCTCCTCTCTCCCTGGGGCATGGGCTGAGCATCTCAGGCTGCCCGCGGTGCTGCAGGGGCAGCTGCACACGTGCAACGAGTGTGTGAGTGCTCACGCCCGCTCACAGCAAGCTCTGACCCCCCACGGCACCTAGGCACCACGGGGTGGGTTGGAGATGAACCTGCAGCCTTTAGTTCTGGATTTATGACTGCTACTGATCCTAAGCTAACCTTTTGCCATTACAGTGTCTGAATGCAACTTTAGGGATTAATAAATGGGAAAAGTCGGGACCCTAACTGTCACGAATATAGTAGATGTGTCCGGCACTAAAACCAACAGCCATAAACCATGGAGGAATCCACTTCACCTGAAGAAAAACCAGCTACCTGGTGTATAGGGTTAATAGCATCAAGCCAACATGCTAAGAGACCGCAGCCGCTATAGGTTCCGCTGAGCAGCATCTGCATAGCAGGATCCCAAGGAGTTAAAATGAAGCAAACCTCCTCATGCATTTTATGTCACAGCTCCCCCTTTTTTGTCTGTGTGTGTGTGTGACCAAGCCAAGTTCTTTTTTAGCTCTACCCTTTTGAAAACTGCTGGTTACAGATAAATTAAAATGCCAGAACTGAAATTGCCCACGTTAGCCCCTAAGGGAGCCTGCACTGTCATCTTTCATTAGATGCTGATAGACCAAAAGCCCAAGGCAAAGTGAAAGCTGGTTCCTAAGAAAGGGCTGGGAGCCAGGAGCTGCATCTCTCTGCTGTAATCTTGCATCTCTGTCCTTTTAAGTTTAAGCTGAGCAATGCTTTCTTGGACATGTCTGTTTTCATACTGCAAATTTCAGTCTTAAAATCAACAGCAAATATGAACAGGGTATTCCACAGAGTCCTAAATTGTCAAGACAAGCCAATGCATTTTCTCAAAGCAATCTGATGGTTTTGTCTGGTGTCAGCCCTTACATCCTCCAGTGCAGATGATATGTTTGGACGGTTTAATAAAGAGCTGTTTAGAAATGTGACTGTTATTCTTTTTTTTAAAAAAAAGAGTTGCATAATCTTTCAGCAGCAAAGGTGGGATTTTCCCAATACTTCCATCATTTTGAAGGAGGGATGGTGGGTTTTGTGAAGTGCCACGCAGAGGTGAAATGGTCTAGTCTAAGAAAAAAAAAAAGTCTAAAATTATGCCTGCACAAGGAGCTTAATAAACCGTAAAAGGCCAGTGGCTTTCCAGCATACTTTCATTTTGTGTTTGAATTAGAGATGTGCTTTGACTTAGAAAAATGGGGCTAGTCCTCGGTGTGCGTAGGAACTCGGCGGCAGGGTAGGCTGCTCGCCGGGCTGCGGGCAGGAGCCTCTGAAAGGAGCAAGAGCCCAAATCCAATTCCTTACGGGCAACTCAAACTGCACTTTGCTGTTGTGCCCAAAGGAAAGGATAAAAACTTCTTCGTGTACCCAGGAGCGGTGAATGGGTGAGGAAGAGGAGGCTCTCAGACATCACCCCTGTGTCACCTTATCCCTACAAAATCCTGCTGAGGAAGTCAAGCTGGAAAACCATACTGGGCTGCCTGGTTATTGCAAACTTTGTATGGATGGCCACCATGAAGTTCAGTAGCAGGTGGCTGAATATGGTATTTTTTAAGGTATGCAAAAGTGTTGAAAGCCTGGAGAAGCCAGCCCAGTTGGTTTTGCTCATCTGTCAGTCTAGGCAGTGAAATAATTTACTCCATTTCCATCCACCTTCTTCTATTTATTTGCATTGAGTTATGATGGGGAAAGGAACGGACTTAGATGTCTCTTACTTTCCTGGAGACAGCAAGGCTTTAGTTTTCAGACCATTACATCTCTGTGCTCCTAATCTCAGTGTTTTTTTTCTAGCTGCTCCTGAACTAATTTTTATTCTGTGTATACAACACAAAGCAAACAACTGCACAGCAAGTCCAGTGCACTTTTCTGTCTGCGGCAGGTAGGACCACTTCACAGTATGACATCCGCAATTGATTGAGTATATGAAACCATAACACAAAGTAAAGAAAACTCGAAAACATATTGTTCCAAAAGTTATTGGGCAAGGCCATGGGGAATTAATTTTCATTGCACTACAACTCCAGAGGAGGCAATAATAATGAGCTGCACTTAGCAAAAGTAAATACCTGTGACAACTCCATGTAGGTGCACAGGGCTCGGGCTGCCATGCTCTGTCAGCCATTGTGTGCTGGACGCCTTGAGGTCATGAAGTAAGGGAAAGCATTTTGACTTTAGTTCTGGGGAGTTTCTGCTATATCTGAGCAATTCATTGGAAGGCATTGTGGTAGGGGTGATATGAGAGGTCTTAGCAAGGACAAACATTCCTGCGATGCAATAACTTGGCATTTTGACTATAGATTTTCTTTCGCTGCACCCCAAAGACTTGCTTCAAATATGCAATGAGGAAGGTACTTCCATGGTCTTCACTGAACAGCATTGCCACTGCTCTGCCTTCCCAATTTCACTCCTTCTCACTTTTAAAATAAATTTTTGCTCATATTCTGCAGATGAAGTTTAACCTATCCTGCCCGTTGCCAGAGGCTACTCATTTGGGATAAAGCAGAGGTTTAATCTCAGGTGCGTGATCTAAATAAAATCAGAAGAGTGAAAAGAAGCAGATCGGACTTCGGCTCTCATTTTGCTCTCATTTCTCCTGACTCTGTGGATAATTTTGCAGACTGTGATCCATCTGGAGGGGTGGCGAAGGCACGCAGCAAGCCTTCGTAATGCCCAGTGAGGATGCAGCCGCATCTCCTTGTCTGGCTCTTCCAGCCCTCTGGCATCCACACTACATTGAAAGGACATGCAAAAAACCCAACCAAGCCTCCAACACTTTCCAAAAGAAGCCTGGAAGCAGCCATCAGGCAGCAATGGTGCCTGACACCGTGCAAATTGGGGAGGTTTCTCCCACTGGTCTGCAGAGACGGGTGCTCTAAAGAAGCTGCTTTGGCCACGGAGCAAAGGTTGCGGCAGCAGAAGCTGTGGGGCTGCAAGAAGGGAAAATTTGGTCTAAAATCAGAAATGCCATTCAGTTTCCTGACTTACAAAAGAGGATAATCACAATCCCTTTACATGGGTATCATGCCGTTTAATTAGTAAATGATTAATTTGTTAATGATTTCCCTGGCATGGAAAGTACTACTGAACAGCTTCTTTTCCCAGCCATGTAAATCTGCAGCAGAAGGGAGGTACATCTGCACCTTCTCAGGGCTGTGCCTGGTTACTCCCCCATTCCTCTGCTGCTCTGCCCAGATCTATTCACTTGGTAGATGCAGCAAGTGAAACGCAGCTCTGGGAAGCCGTTCCTGCAGCACCTCTGCATTAAGGCATGCAAGACTTCTGTGAAGCTGAGCCACATCATTGTCCCCTCTGAAGCAAAAAGAGAGAAGATGTTTTCTTAGAGCTGGACGAGAGCTGGGAACTGAGTATCAGCTCTCCTGGCACCCACTGTTGCACCTCACTCAGAGCCACCTGCAGAAGATACAGGTTTGCATGGCAAACTTAAACATAAAACATATCGTTCTGCTCTATAAACACTCAGATATCTCAAATTCTGTTTTATTCATGATTTCAGCAAATAAGATTATCAGTGAAAAGAGAAGGAAGCAGAAATGAATTGCAGCCTTGCTTAAGAAAAGGGAAAGAGCCCCACTTAAGCCAATTTCTCCAATCAAGAAGAAAGGCAGTTTGAAAAACAGATCAAAACAAGCCCAGTTTCCTTGCAAAGGGAGTTGATCCGAATGGCATTTTCCATAAAAAAGGGTTCGAGAGGGACCTGGAGGAGGCTGGGGCTGATTCCCCAGGGGGGTTTGCACCTGTGTAGCACACGTTGCAGCATTCCCATCCCCTGGTGTGGCTGTTTCTCCACCTTCCTCTGGCTCCCAAGGGGTTAGTTTGCTACAGAGACAGATGAAAAGCTCTAGAAAGGTTTCGCTTTTCCTGACCCTGCTCCAAAGCTTCCCTGACCAAGATGAATCTGCTCCCTGGCCTCTGGGAGCATCCCAGGTTTCAGGCAGCTCAATGGTAGCAGAGATACAGCTCACGCCTATCCTCTGCTGTGGGTCCTGCCCTTTTAATTCTTGTGAGCAGCTTATCTGCCTTTCCTTATCTCAATCCTTTCCTTCTTCATGATGCCCTTCTTACCCTAACCTTCCTGCCATCCTTTTCCCCAGCCCAGCTAAACCTCCCTGGGGAGGGGCTGCCCCTTTTATAGCTTTTTGCCTGAAGCCACATGAGTCCCAAGCAAGTGCTTTTTTTAGGGCTCTTGACTTTAAAAAGCTCCAGTTTCGGAGCTCAATGGTGAAGTATAACTCTGACATCAGCATTGTGGCACCGGAAGAAAACTTGCTACAAGTGTGAGCAGAGCTGGACCCCTTGGATCTTAAGTGGCTTCATATTCCCTAGGAAAGCTTAACACAGAAATACACTGCCTGTTATGTGCAAAGCCATGTATTCAGCTCTCTGCAAGCTGGTGAGAATGGCTTAAAAATAATGAGGTTTAAAAATAGAGTAAAATACATTTTGGGCAACTTTCATCTGCTCCTTGGCTTTGGAGCGGTTTTCAGTTTGGCTCTGGGGACCACTTCAATCCCATTTCCAAGTTCTTCTCTGTACCCTGGAGGGCCAGACAACTACTTGAAGAAATCAAATCAAATCTCAGGTTGCCAGAAACCCCACGAAAAGACTGATGGTTTTTAAACCAAACAAAATCTTCACTCCAAATGGAAGCCCAGTCCAGCCTGACAACAAAAATCGCAAGTTGGCAGTGCAGCCCTCCTAGCGAGACATCCTTGATGATTAGTGCTGCTGCCTCATTAACATGCATACTGTAATCTCATTTGCTCCAGGATTGCTTTGATGTTAATTCCAGCGTTTTGGTGCAGTGTGGTACTGCACTTTGTGTTTCCAGGCTAGCATCGCTCTCTTCTGCAGCCCAAGCCTTTTTCTCTTGAGTCTGCCTTTGCTGTGGCCACTAAAGCACCAGCCACCTTCACCCTCCCAGCTTGTGGCTTTGCACCCCCACCTTGCAGCCTGGCCCCATACTAGTTGTGCTCTGCTTTCCACATAATTTTCTCTCCCTGTAATTTTTTCATATATTTTTTCAAACTACATGCACCTTTTTTCCCAAGCCCCATGACTCCTAGGTAGGATGTTCAGCCGTGAAGGTTGTCTAGTTCGGTGACAATGGAATGAAATCTCAATCCATCCTGCTCTGTGGGTTTGCTATATGGCTCATGAACAACCCTCTCAGCCTTGCTCCTGCAGCCCGGCCAGGCTGTGCTGCCAGCTTTCACCGTGACGGCGGAGACAGCTTTGGAGTGGAGAGGACAGACAGACAGCATCCTTGCAAGAACGCCTGCTGAGCCCTGGTCTCTCCAACCACAGTCTCTGTTCCTGGGGCTATTTTTATGGCTAGAGGAGAAGGGCTGTGGGATGTCCAGTCAGAGCAGGAGCTCTGAACTGGCTGCCATCTGCCTGCCAGCCCAGGAGAAGTGTGCCCGCTGCCCGTGCAGCTGCACCCAGCCACAGGGGCACGGTGGTCAGATGGGTCAGTGCCTGCCGCCCTGGGTGCTGGGGTGCTGGGCACGGGCTCCAGGCGCTCAGGGACGGCGAGTCCTGTGTCTCCAGAAAGCGCTGCGCTCAGTGTGTGCGTGCACAGCCATGCACATGCATTGCCTATAGGTGCTCCTGGGGACTGCGTACCCCAAATGCCTTGCACCCCCCGGGAAACACTGGCCCCCTCCTCCTGGGTGTCCCCGAGCTGGAGCATGGGAAATCAACACGAGAAGCCACCGAGTGCACACGGAGTAGTAAATCCTGTTTACTGCAAGGAGAAAATAAATGCAATGGTGCAGCATGGACAAGGGCATCAGGCAGATGTCCAGCGAGGCAGGGGAAGAAAGTTTAATGCATATCATTATGGGGAGCTGAGTTATCAAGAGAGCCAGATGTGTAGGCAGGATCAGCTGGGGCTGGGGATGCCGTAAAGAGGTTTTGTTCAAAGCAAGATGGGGACTTCACCTCCCTGCAAAATCAATCATTTACACACTTCTCAAATGTGGCTTACAGATATCCTGCGTGTTTATGATTGCCAGGGCTCAGAGCTACCTCAAAACATGGGCAGGCCAGAAAAGCGAGTCTGCTTTATTTTCTGCGAGATCAATGACTTTAATAATTAGCATCTTACTTACACACGATTTCTATACTCAATTTGAATCTTAATTAGAGACAGAGAGCGGGATTTAGAAGCTGTGATGTAGTACAATGCCATGAGTGTCTCCTGCCCGCTCAAAGGAGGAGACCCTCCAGTGGCACCTATGACAAACCTGCTGCAGCATCAGGGACTTCACCCTGCTGCTCCCTGGGGAGCACTCAGTCCCTCTGGGGAGGACACCAGTGCTGGAGGGTCCCACAGCCAAGTCTCCTACACACATAGTTCCCCAAAGCACAGCTCCAGTCTGCAAAGACAGGGGCTGGCCGAAGGGTAACAAACCTTGGGTGCCCAGCCGATGCATGTCCCCAGCTCACAGGTGCCGTGTGTCACTGAAACCTTCTGCTAAAGGGAGACATGACCACTCCTGGGGCCACCTCTCCTTGCAGGACTGGCTGCAGGAGAGCATGGAGCAGTTCTGGATGCGGCTGAGGCCAAGGGTGCTGTTCAGAACCAGCGCCTGCCCAAAGTGCTCCACAGCTGTAAAAATCTGCTGCAATTTGGGGACCAAGTAAGGGATCGAGGGTCTGTCAGCGCAGGCAGGCAGCTTTAAAGCTCAGCCTACATGTCTTTACACAGGGACATGCATTAAAAAAATGCGAAGCATTTGAAGCCCACCATTTTAATTAAACTGATTTAACATCCGAGCTTGCGAGGGGCGCGGGGCTGGCAAACACAAAGGAGCTGCACAATCACTTTGGCTCCATTGTTGACGGGCTTTTGCTCTCTGTTTGTACAATAACCTATTGAACTTCTCCAGACTGTAATTCAATACAGAATAGATCCTTGCAGGAGGCTTTTTTGGCAGGGAGCGCTGAAGGCCTTGAATCAATTTCACTTTTCCAGCGTGGCTGTTTAATGCATTGATACCAGCTGGAAAAAAAAAAAAAGAAAAATAAAAAGGAATCAATGTTACTTTTACTTGTCTTGAGCTGAAGCCTTTTGGGTCCGTTCTTTGTGACACTGATACCATGCAGCGTGTGGCTATTGTCCCACCTTCGCCAGGAAAAGCAAAGACTTAATGCGAAACAAGGCGGGTTTTTTTCTCGGTAATACTTCGTGGTTTTGCAAAGGCTTAAAACCTTTTAGAGGAAGAGAAAAGTCCAGCAACTGCACCGCCACATGGCTTAGCTGGTGTTCTAGTGATACTGAGACAATACTGTGTAACACCCGAGTCTCTGGATGCACAGTCAAGGCGGTGCTCAGGATCAGGCATTGCCCCATTGCTCGGGCACACACCTGCAGCTGAGCACAGCGTCACTCCAGACAGGGCTCTTCCAGGTCCTCTTTGAGGACCTGGTTTAAAAACAACCCAGGGAGCTGCTGCCATGGTCTGGCAGCACAGCTGGATCTGGCCCTGCGAGGGACCTGTGCTGCATCACCAGCGGGACACCCTCACCCTACGCATCCTGGGCAGCGGCACAGGTATGTCTGTGCAGCCTCAGAGCAAGTGCAAGAGGAGTGAAACTGTCATCATGGCTGCAGCCGAGCCTGGGGTGGGCTCAGTGGTGCATTGTAGCCCACCACTGCCCTTCCACATGGAAGGATGAGGAGTGGAAAGGAGCTGGGGGACTGTTTGGGTAACATGGCAGGAGAGCGCAGGCTCCAGAGCAGGGGATGCGCATGGCACACCAGAAGCACTCCCAAAAGGCAAGGCTGTTAATTGTTACTTAAGCAATCAAGCTGTTTCCAGATTGCCCAGAGTGAAGCAGCGGCAGTGGAAGGTGTCTTACTGCCTGAGTGAGAAGTGGCATCATCGGGGCCCCTCTTTGCTGGGAAACTTTTGCTGGGAGTGTGAATGAAAGCTGTGGGCTGCCCTGGGGCTGCTGGTGTGACATGCAAACATGAAGCACCTGGGAGAGAAACCAGAGAAACCAGCTGAAAGCAAGCATGCAGAGGGAAAAAGTCCCTCTCGGCTTGAGCCAAACTTCAGACAAAACCAGGGAGGAGCATCCCTGCTGAGCCGGCGTGCCTTTTCCAGCCCCAGAAGAGGGGCATTTCCCTGCCTTGCCCACATCCCAGCCCTCTCTGAGCCATGCTGCATACAGAGGGTCTGGCCTCCATCCTATGTGATACATATATATGTGCATCAATATAATACAATACATACGAACACGCACACGTAGAGATAGGGGATGTGCTTGGTGACAATTGCCAGTTTTCCTAGGAAAAGGAAAGGCTGGATTTCACAAACCCTTAAGTGATGTAAAAGCACAAATACTGCTGACTTACACTCTCAGAGTATTTTCCTGTTAGGATTTGCCCCAAATGAAGAGGAGACTGATACTGCAGCAGTTAATTATGGGAAACAGGGCGACTATTTTGAATGGAGTTTCACTTGCTGAAGGTCTGCCCTGAAGATTTAGTCTTGGGTTTAAAAGGCAGCTGCTTGAGGGCTGGACAGAGCTTTCTGCCCTGCCATTTACCAGGGGGAGAGACGGTAAAACACATGCCTAAAATATATATATTTACGTATGCATCGCAAGGTGTATGCGCCTCCCTATCTGATTAGAAATCCAAGCCGTCCAATATTACTGTAGCGAGTCCTGCCACAGGGAACTGGGAAACAAAGTCACTGCTTATAATTAGGTGCTGCAGTGTAAATCTAATCTTCATTTAGAGCAATATCTGAAAGACAAAGAAAAATCCACCTGACGAGGTGTTGGTGAACCGTAAGACGTGCCTGCAAATCAAAGCCCCACGCCTCGAAACTTATCTGGGAAGGGGAAATAAATGGCAGGGGAGCAGCCAGTGAGGTGGCATACACTTTGCAGGAGCCATCCCCGGGCAGGATGGGGCCGGTGGGGATTAAATGCCCAGGAGCATTGCCCATCCACGCAGCCCCCTCCCCGCCGCACACCGCCATGCACATGCGATGTATGCCTGACCCTCCGCATCCCCTTACTCCCTCCTCCCCCCCCCCTTATAAATCAGAGCAGAATTAATTCAGGCGCCGCGTTTTATTTGATAAACGTCAAAATATGTAAATACCGGGCTCTCTTCCTACAGTCGCTAAAACAAATGGAAAACACATTTATTAGCATAGAGATGAGTTTAATCAAATCAGCGGCGAGTACAAATTAGCCACAGGAAACGTAATGAGCTGGGAATTAATTAGCAGCATAATGGTAATAACTTTGCCTGCTGATTACCTTGCGGCCATGGCTCTCCCCCAGGGCTTTCCATGGGTTCTCCAACAGCTGATCTTTTCTGTTGCAGGAGCCCCTGAACTGGAACAGCATGGCCGACAGCTCCCGTGCAACAGACTGGAGGAGGGGAGGGAGACGGAGCGAGGGAGGGGAAAAAAAAAAAAAGCCATGCGAGAGATCCACCGCCTTTACCTTCCCAAGCCACAAGCTTGTTTCTTTGCCTATTGCTCTCCCGGTTTGTCCTGCCGGGCTGAGCGTTCCCCTGTCCCTACGTGGCTCTGGTGCAGTGCATGGGGATGCTGCCCTCATGGATGGTGGGTTGGGTGGGGTATCTGGGTCACCTTCACCAATTGAATATTGCCTCCTTGGCCAGGCATATGGCACATTTCAGAGCCCCAAGAGCAGCCACCCTGCACCCCGAGGTTATTTCAGTACTTTCAGCATCATGCTGCATGTTGGATCTGACTTGTCCGGAAAAAAATATCCAGGCGGTTTTGGATATCTGAAGTTGCCTTGGGAAGGGCAGGAGCGGGGTCACCCCCCCGAGACTCAGCTGGCTTTTTTGAGGAGCTGATGTTGCATGAGAAAGGGACAATTGGTGCTCCAGGGGCTTTGTAAAGTGCTGGGCTTGTAAATTAACTGTTTGACACCAACAGTGATGGAGAACAGCGGGGGGCAGGGGCTGGATGGAGGAAAGGGGCAGTTTCTCTTCTTGATTTATTTGTATTCCTTCTGCAGTGCTTCTCCTAACACCTGAGCAGTCCAAAATAACTCGCGCGGAGCCTTCCAGTGCCAGATCTAAAAGCACTTCATAAGCCTTAATGAATCAAGCTGTGCAACAACCCTGCGAGGAATTATTATTCCCAATGGTGCAGGAAGGTTAAGGGAAAAACGCTCACGTTTGGGGGCCTCCATTTAGATGCTCCAGTCCGTCCTCGTGCACCTTCACACAGCAGCCTCCCATTCAAGTGACTGAGTCAAAACTTGAGAAGTTAAGAAAAATACAGCTAAGTTAAAAAAATAAGCCAGGCCATGCATTGAGGTGCTTTAGTAGGGATTTGCAGGGGAATTAACTGAGCGTCTAGGTTTAAAATGTAATTCGAAGTGATTTCTGGAAATCGTATGTATGCTGAAAAGCGGGAGCACTGCTCCCAGGTCACTGGTACCTGCAGAGCCTTTTTTTTCCTCTCTGCTTTGGATACTTGGCTCCAGCCTGCATAAATGCTCCATGAAAGGGAGGGAGGACAACAAGGCAAAGGCCCAACGCTGACAAGGACATGGTGATTTTTTTTTCCTGGGAAGATGGTGTCAGTTTGGACGCATCCCCCAGTCCCCCATGCTGCCAGTGGTGCCTAATAAATCAGGCTGGTGAATCCAAGATGTGATGCTAACCGTATCACTCCAACCGCTCTAAACCGTGCCTCAACCATGCTAGTTGCTTGGGCCATCTAGGTTTGGGCAGACGTTTGACTGGAGCTGTCAAGAGCTGGCAGACTGAAACTGATGCAAACAAGGAAGAAGTCAGCACTTTAAAAATATATGGGTGTTGGATGGGAAGGGGCAGAGGTTCTTTCATTTACTGGAGACAAAAGAGAGGCAGGATTTTTGCATTTTACAGACCGTGTCTGTGCTAACAGGAAGGTATCTGCACTTTGGGGTTTAACTCCAGGAGGCTTCAGACAAGCAAGGGTTTCTCTCAACACTGAGATGAACTTAGACCAAAATG
The DNA here is from genome assembly GCA_013389945.1 of Fregata magnificens. Lineage (NCBI taxonomy): Eukaryota > Metazoa > Chordata > Aves > Suliformes > Fregatidae > Fregata > Fregata magnificens. Next base: position 253,310 of record WAAD01027707.1, on the reverse strand, counting down.
AAGGCTCTGCTTTGTCCTTGAGCATAAAGAAACTTCACATTCAGCTCTGATGTTTGAAGCTGAGACTCAGGTCTCCTGCTTAAAGATCTTAGTAAAATCCATATCTGATGTTTGGATGCAAAAATAAGTGAGTAGGCATAGAAATTCCTGCTTATACACCCAAGATAAAGTTTTCCAAAGTCCTCAGTGTTGCCCTAACTTTGTTTTTCCAGGCATTTCTGGGGTATTCACCATTGCCTTTAATTCAAGCCATGTTGGGTCATTGATCCTACCAGCATTTCCCTAACCGATTTGATCAAACCTGCCAACATCAGCAGCACTGACAGCAACACCTTGCCTCAGCAAGCTGGTTGGTAGAAGAATTTGACATCTTGACAGTTGTCCCTGAAAAACCTCACACGTCCCTCCAAAACCAAGAGTCAGAGGAGAGAAAATGAGCCCTGCTGCACTCCAGATCAGACCCGCTTTCGTGCAGGGACTGAAATGCTTATTTAAAAGTCCCAAAACATGGCAATAAACTGCAACCTGCTTGCCACGGGAGGTTTTGGTGATGTGTGAACTTTTGTGGGAGTGTTTGCTCCTTCTGAAGAAGCAGAGGCAGAACTGAGACAGAGCAACTATTTCCCACTCTGCAGAGGAACATGGGAAAGGGATATTTGCACAGGTATTTTCAGCATTTTTGCAAAAGTCCTCTTTCAGGAGGCAGTGCTGGCTGCCCTGTTAGTGGCTTGGCTGGGCTCAAGCCCTCCTGCTGCTTGTTGGGTTTGTACCCAATGTTGAAGGGTATCCAAAACCAATGGGTGCTGTGGGCTGTGCAGTAGCTATCATCTACTCTCAAAGACCATCGCTGGGATGGTCCTCTACGGAGAGCTCACCCTGCAGAGTCAGGGCAACAAGGGCCTGACCTCTGATGAAAGTTGTGTGGCTTCAGTTAAAGATACTTAATTTTTTGTTCCTTTTAATGCCTCAGATTTTTCTTTTTCCCACAAGAGACCTTGTGCAAGTTGACACAATAGATGAAACCATGAATTGTAGTTGAAGAATCCTGTATTTTATTATCATGGATAAATAATATCTCACCCAGAGGAAAATGGGAGAACACAAGGTCACCCAGCATGCCTAGAGCTGAGCCTGAATAGGAGGTCTAAGTTGCTGGCTCGTGCTCCAGCTTCCCACGCAGCCTGTGCTTCATTCTGAAGGCAGAGGGTTTTTATTCTTCAAAGCGCCACTTCCCTTTGCTACCTGCAGACAAATAGGTTGCTCTAAGATGCATGCCACGAGCTGATTTTTGATTCGTGAGAGCCTGAACCAACACCGATCATAAGAGAATCGACAGTGATCATAAAATATGAAAGGTTTTTAAGAAGGACTCTACATCATATTGAGGTCTGCAGCAGGCTTTCTGCAGGCCAAATGCAACTCTAGTTTATTAATGAAAATGTGGAAGTGAAAGCAGTGAGAGCAGAATTTGCCCCTGTATATTCAAGGCTACCTAGTTCCGCAGAAGCTTTTAGGAAATCTACCACTTTAAGCATAAACACAAGACAATTTTGTTTTCATGCAATTTTCTTGCCAATACTTTTTCTTAAAAATCTGTACGGCTGTCATATAAAATATGCCTTGGTTTGTTCTAATTCAGATTACACATATTTGTCCTCAGTGAATGATTGATTAAGTGCTCTGATCTTGACTGCTATGTTAGCAGCAGGGTATCTGTGCAAGAGGATTGGAAATCTCATTGGATAAACGGTAGAGATGAAATCTTAGCTGTTATAGATCTGGGTTTCTTTTTCACAGCCAAGGCAAATGCTGTCTTCTTTGCAATAACAAACATGCTTTGTAATGCGTTCCAGGACAGTGCTGAGCCTGACTTTGTTTCTTCATGGAGGGGCTTTAAGCTGTCATAATACCATGGCACCAAGCTCTTAATGTCACAGATATCACTGTAAAGTGGGTATCTCCGAGTTCACTAGATCAGTTGTGATTTACACTGATGTAACTGAAAACAAAATGTGTCTCACTGACATCTGTGGAGTTGCTCTGATAAAACCAGCATATAAGGAAAACCAGGAAAAAAGATATCTCTGTGCAACTGAGCTCATTCAAAGCATCAAGCATGGTTTAGCAGGACTGCCCAAAATGGAAAACCTCCTTCAGGGGTTAGTTACCCTGTCAATCTCACTTTAATATCACTGAACCCGAGATCTGTGTGAATATATTGTTACCCACGGGAGCTGGGAGATATTTTCTTGCTTATTTGTATAATCTTATGTCCCATACTTCTTATAGGAAATTATGTCAAGCTGTGTTTTGTCATCTTTTCATTTGTTTATATTTATGAACTAGAACTGACACAACTAAAGGTACCTAAAAACATTAACTTTAAAAAAAATGCATTTTCTTTTTCTTTAATACATCTTAATTTTTAACGTTGGCCTACTGCGTTGTCTTTGGAGCACTGGATCACTAGGAAGGTGTGGTAACAAGCCAGGCAATTTTCTAAGGAAAGGAGGATTTTTTTTTCCTTTTCTCTTCCCGAAGCTTTTCTCTGACCTTCTTGGAGGTGTAGAGAAAGCTTTCAAGACCATCAGAATAAATGGGTTGTTTACTGTGATGCTTGCAGCCTTGGAAAAAAAAAGATAAAAGAATAAAGAAAAGAAAATCCCTATACCTGGTGTCTTCCAAAAGGAGACAGAGGAGGTGTGAGCTCAAGAGAAAATACTCCAAAATCTGAGCATGATGATGTCACATTAAAGCAGAGTAAAACAGAGAAAAGCCAAACAAAAAGGTAGCGACCCCAGGGGTGGCAGCAGGACTCGGCACCCTCCTTCTTCTCAGGGGGTTCAATGCTTTGGAAAATAAAAAAGTGAGGGCAGATCACAGAAATGCCAAAATATGGAGATATACCTTGAAAAAAAAGTCTGTTCCAGCTTAATTTCCCATGAGTAGGATATCATGTTTGCTATTGTCTGCACTGATTTGTTCACACATACCCGTGCGTGCTGGCGCGATGACCTAGGGCAGGATCTCAGGTGACTTCTGATGAGATCTCCAGACTCGGTCACGGAACTGCGAGCCCTTTCCCGAGGAAAACCATGGCCTGTAGCCACATATGGAAGTGCTAAGCTGTGTTAATGATGCTATGTTATCATCAGGCTCTAATGCTGCCTTGAATGGATGTCACTACTGTGTATGTTCCTGCAGATCAGTTGGTAATTACACTCAGATCTAAAGTAATTACCTTGAGACTTGCACTCTGGTTTAGAAGACAGAAATAACCATGCACTCGCCTAGTCCCACACGTAGCACTTGTGATGTAATTTAATAGCCAGCTACTAACATGAAAGTAAAGAGGCATTTCTCTTACATTTATGCCCTTTTAAATTAAACATCGGTGTTTTTTCCTATGAAAGGAGCAGGGGTCGGTGTGCCACCAGTCTTCTTTTTCCTACTTAAGCGCCCTCCTCTTTTCTTGACAAAACAAAATACTCTGAAGCAAAATAAATATTTATAAGCTCCTCCTGGTGTGTGATTGTTTTGACAAAACAACTCAAGCAGGTCTTGCGTTGGTTTTACTCTCTGCCCTATTTAAATTTTAGGCAAGGAAAAACCAGCCCTCTAAAGGCTGGAGGAAGATGAGGGGTTTCAATGAATTTTGTGGTCTCTGGGTCAGGAGCGGATGGACCAATCATGCCTTTTGGAGGTTTTCCAGGTCACATCTGCTAGTGTGTTTCCTCTTTAACCTCCAAACATTAAACACCTGGCCAGCTGTAGCACCACATTAAGCACCTTTTTTTGATGAAGAGCTCAAAGGCGAGGCAGACTGATGCCCAGAGCCCACATATAAAAGGGTACCGTCACTGTCTGCAGTTCTGTTTCCCAACCGTCCATCAGCAAAGCACGCAGCTTTTTTCCATGTAGAATTTACTTCTTCTTGTGCATTTCCAAATAAGCCGGTGCTTCTGCAAATAGTCTTCTTCCTTCAGGGTGAGTAGCTCATTTTGGTTAGGAAAAGAAAGAGTCTACTGTGATCTCTTTCTTTTGGCAATGTCTGGATAATCATTGCTCATAATAATGCCATCCCAGATGTTGAAACATCTGTATTAATTTTACCCAGAAGATAATTTCCCTTAGAAATCATGTGCAAATCCCCTGTTCTAATTTAAGAATTAATTCGGTACACTAAATCTTAGCACTTCATCCTAGAAATGTTTTGCAGTGCCTGTTAACCCTTTGCAACAACAACAAGAAGCCCAAATGGGAGGTTTATAGATTTAACTAAGCAGGTCTCTCATACTAAGCTCTGTTTCAGTCTAGCACACAATATTTTGAAATGAGGGTCCCCTTTGACACCTAGAGCCTACCTGCTTGAATGATTTCCTTCTCCTCAGAGAATTACAAATATAAATTGATTTGTTGTTACTAATATGGAGGGCAAATACACCAGTGGTCCCAGAGACCCCCACTCCAGTGGTGCCTGGGATTGTCATTCCACCCTCTGTCGGGGCTTTGGCAGATGCTAGGAATGAAAACATGCTGATTCCACATTTTACAAGACTTGAAGGAAAAAGAGGGGCTGAATGGCTTGTCTGAACCTGTATGAGGAATCTATGGGAGAGTTAGGAAAATATCACACTTCTTTTGAGTCCTAGATACGGGTCAGTAGTACCTGACCATCCTTCCCTCCCTTGGTGGTCTCATGCATACACAAGTACACAGCAGGCTACTACTGGTGTGAAGTGTCCCATGCATTTGATGGGCTTTCTTCATTTAGTTTGTAATGGACACTACATGAAACTCCAGGCTGGGCACTTTCCTGCCCTTCCATGTTGTGACAATCTCAGCGCATCGCAGCCTTTATACTGAAAGTCTTTGCCTATCAGTGAAAACAATAAAGAAAATAAAAAGGCCAAATCTATGAATTTCATCTCAGCTATATGAGATCAGAGTGCAGTCCAGCACACCTTCTGCAGAGCAGGATGCTTCAAAAGCCATGAATCTTCTGTTTGTATTAGGGTACCTCTGCTTTGCCTTTGTTGTCTTATTTCTAGTGGTAGTTGGAGTACAAAAGAATTTCAGGTATCAGTACATTTAAGTTAAAAAAATCATGGAAGGAATTGGGTTGCTTGCAAATGCACAAACCCATATGAGCAAGATCACGCCGTCAGCTATAAAGTGTACACGCAAACCGTCAGACAATCACAGAATTCTTTCAGACAGAATTTTATACGTATCTACAAATGTTTCCTGATTCGTACCATAACAACATAAATTTATTATGTCTCAGTGATAATATCTAGCTAGCTGCTTCATGCAATGTAATGTCACATTTTGGATTTCACTGTTTTTACTGCTGGTGATTGTTGTGTTTGCACAAGCGGTACCTCGTGCATTTTGCAGAGCAGAGGGCAGGCCAAGGACCTTCCTCCAAAGAGGATTCATTCGGAATCAGCTTTGGTAATTATCATAAGGTGATAATATGTGATCAGTGCCGGGACAAGCCGGCACTTCCTCTACCACTTCATAAACTCTCAGATGTTGTATTGAGACTGCGCAGCAGCTCAGCCTCAGAGGAGAGGAATGATGCAATCCCAAAAAGGAAACAAAGGAGAAAACACAATGTTGCTCATAGTGGGGCAAATCCCATTTTCCTTTCCCAGAGTGATCCACTACTAATAGTAAGTGGTGACTCTGAGCCTGTCTTATTCACCTATGTGGAAATGCTCAGGGAGGTAAGGTAGTAAGTCACTCTAGAAGGGGCATACATTTCTCCCAAGTTGATCATCAGATTGAATGCTATCCTGGCATAAAGTGGTACAAATCCAAGGAAACTTTTCTGATTTACACAGCCAAGGCTGCCCATAGCTCCCAAAGTCAGGAAAAAATGAAAGAACATGATGGTCACCTGTCCCATCGCGTCTGAGCGGATTGAGGATCCCGTGCCAGGTATCTCCACATCCCCCGAGCAGATCAGATCTGCTGTCCTGTGCAACAACAAGAGGATCTGCTGGAATGAGAGAAACCATTTAAACCTTTTTTTCCTTTATTCACAAAAGATATTCTGTTTAATGACCCCCTCACTGGGCACTGCTAGTTAGTCTTGTTTGCTGCTGCTTAGACTTCATGTTTATTCTTTCTCTCTCATTTCAATAAAATAGGCTGGAAAAATATTGCTGTGTCCTTCTGGTCCTTAAGTAAGGGAGACTGCATTTATGTTACCCTGAAATTCAGCACACTGACAACCGCAGGATGGATCTGCTGGCCCAGCAACTCCAAGCTTGTGCATTGGTTGTTATTCCTCCTGATGAATTCACTTGGGGTATCTGCTCCTTGAACGCAAAGCTCTCAGGTCAGGACAAATGGAAAATGCATTACATGGAGCGTGACATACTGTAAGTCCCACAAATGAGTGCATGTTGAGATATGTCTATAGGCAGTGGGATAAAGTCGTTCCTTTATCTCCAAGTTGCTGCTGGAATTTCCTCCTAAAAACCCGTGTTTGCAGCAGCGATGGCTATTTGCAGTGAAATATTGGAGTTTCTTGTATTTATTACATATTGAGATTTAGCAAGCTAAAATCACAGCTTTGTTCTAATTTTGATTAGTGGGGTTCTTAGCTCCCCGTCTCCGGTGTTCTTGGACTCTGACCATTCCCTGCTGAGAGCAGTCTCAGCAAGGAAACTGTTTTCCCACGGGGAGCAGTTTAGTTACCTTCCATTCCTTCAACTCCCCATTTGAGGTCCCCTTGCACAAGACACCCACAACCAAACCAGGTCCACACGCATCTCAGCCAGCCTCCCCACCCACACCCTTGCAGAGCAAAGAGCAGAGCCCGGTGCAACTCATGTCATCTCCACTGTGATGGGGATATGCAAGTTTCTCTTTGTGCTATAATCTTTCCTCATTTTGTTATCTCCAGGCAGCACTCCTTAGCCTTGACATTAAAGCACCCATCCTATATCTGCATCACTGGACATTTTATATTTATCTGCCAAACCTTTGTCTCTTGCTCCACTATAACTATGATGTTAATGATGCTCCTATTTTCAGCCACAGAGGCAGCTGTCATTTAGATTTTGTCAAGGAAATGACAAAAAGACCCAGTATCAAACCTGAAATAGTTAGAAAGCCTTTCTCAACACCACACCCACCCCACCCCCCACCCCCCCCAAGCTTAAAATATTGTCCTGATGGGGAAGCTAGCTGTAGTTTTCCAACAAACCTTCAGCCCAAATTTTCTGCGGCTTCTCAGGATCTTGATCCCAAACAGGAACCATTTGTGGTGTCTGAGGCCCTGATCCTGCCACGAAACATGTGCTGGCTGGTTCTGCGGGGGTTTTCTCCTGTCTTCAGAGAGAGAGAGACATACTTTAGTGTTATTTAGTGAATTGTCACAAGACAAGCAAAGAGACAGCTATTCTCACCCAACCCACTGATCCTTCTAGAAGACTTTATACATAATTTGTTTTGCTTTGCTTTTCTCCTGAGCTACAGTATACTATGTTCTCATTCAGGTCGTTTCATATTCAGAACCTAAAGCATCTTGTGAAGGAGAGGAACTGTGTTTCCAGCTCAGATCAACATGCTAAAATCTTGGTCTCAGCAATAGATTCCCAAACATGTAGGACATGGGAGGCTGATGTGTGGATGAGTTGATATAATCGAGGTACAAGGGGAGAGGAGGTCACTGTTAGTCTGGTGGCCTGGGAGAGGTATTGGTATCTGCTGGAGATGGGAGCAGAAGTCCTGTGCAGCCTGTTGGCAGCAGGAGGGAAGAAAATATCACGGCAGAAAATGATGCCCACTGTCAAACCAAACCAGAGCAGAGGTTGAATAACTGCATCTAGATTTGCCTGTACTCTAATGCGTATCAGAAAGCCAACTGGCAGGCAAAGGGAGGAAGGAAAAGCCAAGGGAAGAAGCTGGTGCAGTGCTGACTTCTGGCATTGAGTGGCTATGCATGGAGAGTTGGACTGAGAGTCAGTGTGGGTCTTTATCACTGTGTCACTGCAGCCCCAAGCAAGACTGACCATCCCGTGCCATGAACACGCACTCATGGCAGCTCTTGTTCCCAGGAACCATCTCCTAGCTCAGTGTTTTAGCTGAGGACAGTGAGCGTTGGCACAATGGAGCATTTTCTTTTCTCTCCCTTCATTTCCTCTCCCCCAGGGGAAAAAAGTTGCGTTTAAAGACTGCTCTTGTTTGATAACTTCCCTTAACTATCAGCTAAATAATACATGAACACTGATCCACTGTGCTGACTGATGACTCCCTCTGCTGACCCTGTTTTATTTTTATTACTTGGCTCGGGCCAGTTCCTTCAAGTCCTGAATCATCAGAACAGAGACCTTGAGGTATTCCAGCCAAATCAATTCCTGGCCCATTGACATATTGCTTTACCTAACCAACCATACAACTTCGCTTTTCCCTGATAATTTCTCAATTAATTGCTTTTCAGCTCTCATTCGTTACAAGGTCAGGCTGTGACTGGGCTTGTACATTCCCATCTCTGATAAACTCTCCTGGTCCCCTAATCAGCTACGACTGGGATTTTAGTTCCATTAACTTATTCATCATCTAGACATTTTCATCTTGGGGAGCTTGACTTTTGATTGTATCAGTAGTATCTTCAATTATTTAAGAGGACTTAAAATTCTCTTCTTACCTAAAAGCAAAATGCATTTTGAGCACTGAAAATTGATCATATTGGACCAGTGTCTTTTGGACGTTCATATGTGAAAGCCCATGTTAAACAACTCATGCATGGCGAGAGCACAAGAATTTGCTGCTGATGAACATGTGTGTGCATGGGGCTGAATATATTAAGATGTCAGATATAGGGGAATGACAGTATGCTGATGACTAGTGGCTTACTAATGCTAAATCACGCCTGAGATTCTGTTCCATGATGTCAAACATTGATTCAGTTTCCATGGGAAGTTATGCAAATGCCAGAGCCCCTCGATGAGATCTGAAACTGAAATTGCTAGCGAAAAAAAGCTTTCCCTCTCCTAGCAATAAATCTTTTTAGAAAATCTTGAAGGTAGCTGCTCCAGGAACGGAGTGCATTTTGAACATGCCCCCCCAGACAGAAGGTCTCGTAGGACCCTTCTTCAGCTTTGGTGTTAGCTGGGAGCCAAATCCTTCTCTTCTGCTGCAACCTTCTGTCTGAGTCTGTGCTTCATCTTTGCAGCAGCTGGTCCAGTCCAAGGCAACAACCCACTAGTGCTACTTACTACAAAATCAATCTTTTAACAGAAGCAGCAGTCTCTGTTGCACAATGAAACGCCCTCCATCCCAGCTCTTCTCAATGCCCCTCTTCCCACAATTTGCATCCAGGCAAAACTCCTAAGAGTATGCAAGCTTCTGCCAGTAGGAAAACTGGTGGCAAAAACTAACAAACTGGTATCAGCTGGGAAGTGGTACATTTCTGAACGGGGTGATGGTACCAAGGAGTCTGGAGGTCCCGTCTTGCTCTTTGTCCCAGGCTCTGTGGAAGCCAGTTGACTGAAAACCACCTTCCTAGGATGGTGTCGGGGGACCCTTTTAGATTATCTGAGCGCTTCAGGCTCTGAAGAATATCCACAGAGAGAGGTCAAACTGTATTGACAGACTCTCCAGGAAGAAAAGCTAGTTTAATATTGGCAAGGCAAGACCTGCTGCATATTTAAAAGAAGCCTCTCCTTCCAGGAAATATGAGCTTAGGTCTCAGTTTCCTTTCTGCAGAACGCAGGTGATAGCTTTTAACGCTCATGATTTCATTGCAGACCGCAGAATTATGGATTTTTCTTGCAGAGACCTAGGCTCACACTTTTGAGTGTAAATTTTCAGCATTCGGTCAAAAAGAAAAGCCCACATTATCGCTGAGAAGGGCTTAAAAAAGATTAAAAGCACAGAAAATTGAAAAAAACCCACACCAATAGGCAGTGCATTGTGATGAAGGAAGTGCAATAGCAACAACAGCATGAACTCTGGAGTGTTGCTTTGTTCGCTTTCCCCCCCAAACTGTAATAACTCACCCACCCCACTGGAAAAACTGTCCTTTCGTGCCCTTTCTTCATGCAATGGCACGAAGGGCCTTTCCAAGGTCTCTGTTGCTCCCTGTAAATTATGTGCCAGAAGACACCAACGCTTGGAGGACGTGAAGAAATGTACAGTTCTCTCTCCGCCTGTTGCTAGGATTCACAGCTATACCCCACCACTTTCCAGGGCTTCGGCTCCTATTTTGGCTGTAGGAAAAAAGAAGGAAACCTTGTTGCTTCCAGGCTCTCTGCATCAGGCTTAAGCAGCTCCTATGCCAACACTTACAATATTGCTACAGTCAGACATAAAGTCTTAATGCATGATAGTGCCTTGAATCTTACATTCTTCTGAAAAAGGTGAGTCCCCAGTAGTAAATGAAATATTAAACATTATTAAATATGAAACAGCTAAACCTGGATTCCATTAAAATGAATCTTTCATAATTTTCCTGGTTTTTTTTTTTTTCCTTTCCCTTTTTTTCCCAGGGAGCGCAGTGATCTCGTGAGCTTTTATGTGTCCTTTTAAAGACAGAAAAATCACAGGTAATTTAAGTCTATTCTATTCAGATTTATTTTAGCTGGAAAACAAATGAAGGCTGTGAAACTCTCTCATGGTCGCATCTATCTTACTGAACTATTCAGCAGTCTATATCAAAGGCTCACCTAAAGACACTGTTGTAATGCCTGCTGACATGTGTCACCTATTTAGAAATCTTGTATCCAGTTACACACTCTACTTTCATTTAGAATGGCTTTAATCTTCCACCATATGCTAGCCCCCCCCCTCCCCTTTTCATATTACACAGGATGAATTTAGAGCTGGTTTTGTTGCTCCTGCAGGTTTTCTGGGAGTTAAACTGTGACTTAAGTGAGTGCCGATGTGTGAGCTGGCAACTGGGCAGCTAAAGGAGTATCTGCAAGAAAAAACTGAAAATTTTATAGAGCTACCATTAGTCTGGGATAGGCTGATCATGCAAACATGACTGAGGTTATGACTACAAAGATAGTACAGGGCAGACAACAGGATAAGCCATTACTCAATATTGTTGCTATATTTTGTGACTGCAGTATTTCCACCTCAAAATTCATAAATATTTGGGCAACTGCGCAGGTCGGCTGAATCTCTGGTTCTAAAACAAATGCAAAGGTGTATAATTCGCATTAGATGTATTTATGTCCTTGCATTCAGAACTTAAGCCCTCTCTTTTATTGTTAACCACTGTATTTGAACAGGATGGGAAAAAGAACACTTGGCCTTGCTAAGAGGGACCCAGAGCCTGGTTCTGTGTGAGAGCATTCCCTCACTCCGGACCGTGGAGACCGCTGAAGAAAGCTGGGTCTGGTGGGAGGTCGCATCTCCAGCACACACCTTAATTCTTGACTCTTCAGGCTGCTGCATGACGGCCTCCAAAACATGCATGAATTAGTTTATCAATCTACAGACACACTTTCAGACTGGAAAGCAATAACTACGAAGAAAGACAATCTAAAATGGCAAAGAAGGTAGAAAACCATTCATTATTCATGACTACTGTTCCATTTTGTGCAAAAAGCCTTCTACCTTGCTTTCCATTTAGCTTTCCTTAGGTCACTTCCAAGGCTCAGCAAAGCAGGAGATATAAGTAGACTCCCCACTGCAGGAGCTTGTGCTCGTAACTCTGCTGGTTTGTTCGTACCCAGCTGGGTTTCGCATCTCCCCCTCCAGGAACTGAGCAAAGTGGGGAAAAAAGAAGCTGGTTCTGCAGCACAGTGGGAGAACCCACGCTCTTCCCTGTTTCAGGTTTTTGTACCATTTCACAGATTTGTAAAAAAAATAAAGAGAACAAATTCTAGAGGTTATTTTCTGTGTTTAAACACCAGTGTTTTCTTTTTGGCATGCTTTGACTTCAGCTGAGACAGCAAGAGCATCCCACCAGCGATGGCCTTCTCGCAGCCTGACCAGAAGCATATGCTCTTGGTCTGGTTTTGTAAGGGCTTTTTGTGCCTACTTCTGGCCTGATACCCTTGGGATGGAGAGGAACAAATCCCAACTTTATTATTTATTTATTTTAATGAACTGCCGTTGGCCAGCTCACGTTTTCACCACAAAGATTTCAAATTGCCTTAGAGCACCAGAAAACATGTTGCAAACCACTATGAAGCTTTGACGCGAACATGTCAAATAAGTGATCCACATGAGAGTAGATAGACATGGCATTTAGTAATCATCTTTCTTGGACAAAATGGGGCATTGCTGTCACTTTAAGTAAATCTCAGTCAAATTTCTGGCATTTTACCATAGGGGAAGCAGGAGGCATAATAGTAAATTTCTCTTTAAAAAATATAAAAGATCGACCTTGGGAAAAAAAATGGTTGCCACAATTTAAGGTGTAATACCTCATCCTAGCTTGGCCATCCGTTTACTTGCTGCTGATATCAATATGTCACCCCTAATGTTTACTGATGTTCACTTTATAAATGACTTTTCCTAGCTGTCAGAATATCTGTCACCAGCATCTCTTCCCCCTCTTTGCCTCTCGCCCCCTTTAATAAAGATTAATATCTTTGAGGTTAAGTAGAAAGATCAGATACTACGTAAATGACACCATAGGTCTGATATTTAAACAAGATGAACATGTAATTGCTGAGATTATGTGAGCAAATTGGGTAATTCCTAGCCTAAATGAACACAGTTGGCTTTTGTGGGGTCAGTTAATATAAGTGTACATTCAAATGTATTGTATATTGCGCAGACATTTGGTCTTCTGAAGGTTCACCCATTGAAGAATTGCAGATGTTTAAAGCAAAAATTGGTGAGTTTAGACTCTACAGCTTCTTGGAAGTACTAATATGTTTAAAAGACATGCAGAATGGGGATTCTATAAAAATATGGCACATTGGTTTTCCATATTTATAGTCTGTCAGTGACTTCTATATTAAACGGTTTCAGTCTATGAGTCCAAACAAGATTTTTCAACCTGTCACTCCTGCAGCTTAACCTGGTGTATGAAATTCTAAACGTGTTCTGTCTGCTTTGTACATCTTCCTTGACGAACACCTGGAGTAATGATTCCAGAATGAAAATTTAGCTGGCAATTTTATGGTTGAAGCACAAACGAGCTATTTTGGTTTTGCAATGCTAAGAGTAGTGAACATGCATTTTGCTTTTAAATTGCAAGATGCGACTTGGAAGGCGCAGTGGAACAGGTCATGGACTCTTCACATAAGCCACGCTCCAAGTGGCTCAAGTAAGGTTTGCCTGACCAAGAACTGCAGGATCAGACCAAAACATAGGATCATACCTATGGGCCAAAAACTACAAGATCAGACCAAACCAGCTGTCTGTAGAAGTCAAACTTAGACTTATTTTTCTGACCACCGCCTTTGCTGTCTACATAGGATGGTCTTCTGGTTAAGAGTGGAAGATACGAGGCTCGTAGTCCAATTTAGACAGTTTCCTGCAGACCTCCCAGCCAGGCTATGAGGATCATATCTAATAAAGGAGGCAAACACCTCAAAAGGGACTTCAGCCCTACGTCCCAACCTATTAACCTGAAATCCTTTGCTTTTTGGTACTCCAACTTTGGATGTTAGAGCTCTCTGATACCGACAGCATTAATTCTGTGTGTCCTTGGAGTTATAGCAGTTTTGACATGGCTGAGCCACTCAGTTTGTGGTTTGTACTTCTGCCCCATTGGGAACTCTTCCACTCTCTTCCAGACAACATCTGCTGGGATTTCTCTGAATGTGGTGGAGACCAGGCACAGGGCGCTGGAGGTCTAGGTCCTGCCACTGCCTGGGAGGACCCAGGCCCACCTCCCCGCACGTGGCACAGTGTCTCCTTCTCTAGGTTGGCAGGCATTTTGGACACCTGCATGTGGATGTGTGGTGGTGGTCTGGCTCCTCGCCTGTTCAAGAAGCATCCCTGGAAATGGAGAAGAACCTAAGGACTCATTGGATCAGGAATGGAGCATGAAAGGGGTCATGGCTTTCATGAAGACACTTCCTTAGGAGTGGAGCATTTGCTGTTTTGTGCTTTATTCAGAGGCAGTTTGACATAAATTATTAGCTTTAGCCCTTAAACTCTGAGTAAAACCCTCCTCCCGACGTCAAAGGCAACATCCCCATCGGTGCCCATACTACAGCCTCCTCTTTGAGCAGGGACGTTTTGCTGTGTTGTGAACTCAAACGCAGTGATAACTGCAGTTCCCTGACTCCACAGGGATGGGACTGTTCAAGAGGCAGATCTCACACAAAGGGCACTGACGGTGTTCCTCAGCATCACACAAAACCTTCCAAATACTGGCAAGCCGCAAAAAATAGTAGGTACCAAAAGCTGATTCCTGAAGTGAGAATTTTGCACATCATTTCTTTCCACTGCACCAACAAAACTATTGTGCTCAGAAGATGACTCTGAAACTGCCTTTTGTTGTATTTTGTATGCAGTAGGATTTTATGTCTGCAATAACCACCAGGTGATTTTATTTCTAGGAACTAGATTATTTTACAATAAAAGAAAAGACTCTCTGATCGGTATTTTAGCAATCATATTATGAAGAAAAAACACATCTAAACATTCCAGGAATATTATAATATGTCCTAAAATCAACTTAGTTTTGACTCACACAGATTGATATTTGCACTCTTTTACTGTACAGCACTGCTTTTCTTATACATACAATTGTTTCTTTCAACTATAACTAACTTGATCCTTCATGTAGCAGGATCTGAGACTAGTAAACCACAAAGAAATTTTACACTGCAGACTGCAGCAAGCAGAGGTCTCTCTAGCGAAGGCATTATTTTACAAAATGATGGATGTGCATATTTATTTGCTCTGTGACTTCCATGTCAGGTTTGTCATATTTCCTCAAATTACTAGTTAAACCAAGGTTTTGTGTTTTGTTTTGTTTTTGTTTCTGCTGAAGCCTGCAGGCTCAACATACCTTATAAAAATCAAGCTGTAATTTATCTGCTCCGTAGATCATGTGTAACAATAATCACTCTGGAGTCTGTGCTGGGTTCTGATGTCTGGCTTTGTTGGAAGAGATGTATGAAGTGAACAAAAAGCTTCCTGATTTTCATACTCTGTAATAAACCTGAAATATGGAGAGAAGTGAAACACATATTTAAATTAAACCGTGGAATCATGACAAAGAAGGAATACAGAGAAATACATGCACACCCAGACACATATTATGCAATGACACAGTATTATTTCTCTTACCAGATGGACCTCTACAAGTTATGTATACTATATGTCGCATACATATAGCAATTGAACTAGCAAACCAGCTTTTATCCTGAACTTGGACTCATCAAAATGGTGCATATGTTAACTTGTATTTTGCAGGGACAAAAAAACCTTTGCCAACATAAAAATGTGTGGACCCCCAAATGGGTTAATATTCACAGGCGCTACCCGCCATAGCTAAGTGATAGTTCACACTAAATTCACTGCTCAGTGTTAATGCTTGTTTCACATACATATGAGTAAGTTTGGAAAGGCCACGAACAAACTTTGGAATTTTTTGTAGATGTTTGCAAAAAATAAAAAAAAGTCTGAAATTCTTAGATGAACAATCTAACTAAACAAATGGAAAATGGCTAGAAAAACTCGCTGAAGATTGTTGTAGCTTAAAATCCCCCCTACACCCACACCCACATACACCCCTGTGAGGGCAGGAAATAAGATTCAATAATTGAAATAAATATTTTATATTGCCCTGGGTGGGCAGTTCCTCCCACAGCTGAATTGCCTTTTGCAAGGCACTGCTCTCCCTGTTTTGTTTATTGCAATACAAAAAGAATATGTGATTCATCTTGCAGATGTTAGAAAAACACCTCCCCATCTGGAGATGCGAACCGGGCACTAGACGTTGTGCAAAGGCGCTTGCCAGGGCCACGTGAGCCCTTTGTCACTGCACGGGTTAATAAGCATTGAAGTGCTGTCACCACCGGGGCCCCAAGGAAGCCAAGCACTGGGTAAAGATTTCTGGTCCACTGGTCATAGGAATATAGAGCTGCAGCGAGGCCCTAGCATTAAGAACAGAATGTAATTTTAAAATTAATTAATTCTCTGCAACGCGCTTAGTCGGAAAGATGCAGCCCCGTACTGACTGTGGGAGGGGTACCTCCTCCGCTCCCCAGCTAAAGCGATGCCTGGGACTGTGCAGCTGAAGCGCATCTTGGGAGGCACTTTCCAAAAGATCAAGGTCCATTTAGTCTGCAGCCTGAGTTACAGGGCAAATCTGATTCTGCCTGTAGCTCCCCAAAGTCTCTCTTGCCTTTTTTTTTTAAAAAAACAACTTAAATTGCAGTGGCATCGTCATTAAGAGATCCAACAGAAGCCTGGAAGAAGAGATTAGCACATACCAGAGTGACAGGGCTGCTAGGAAGGGGAAAAAATAGACAACATCAGTGCAATGTACCATTAAAAGTATGGAGTGACAGATGACAGTTGGTCTGTGATGGGGTGATTCAGCTAAATGGTAAACAGAAGGGCGAATTCTGATCTCGCTTATGCCAACATAAACCTTGGGTTGCAGAGGAGCTGCTTCGTGTCTCTAGTACCGGAGTTGAGCCCATAAAAGCTGTGACTCAGCCAGATAATCTCTGACAACTGTTAGCGCCGTGGTAAATATGGCAACGTGGCAGGCTGGAAAAGAGACTAAAAAAAGTTTCACTTCCACACTTCCAAAAAGAAATGTTTCAGAGCTTTTTTTCCTCAAGACAACATTTAAAATCTTGATAGTAGTAATACAGGTGGTTAAGAAATGTCTAGGTAAAACACAATTTTTTTTTCAGGTTGGATGAAATATTTTGATTAAGGCCAAATTAACGAGGTTGCTGAGCCAATGAGTTGAAAAGTCAGTTATTCCCGCAACTCCAGTCCCTCCGGACCGGACCTGATGGACACTTACATAAGGGTTAGTGGCAACGCGGTGGACAGACACTAACTCACGTCTGCATGAGATGGACGAGGAGAGGTTTTCAAAAGGAGATATTTGCTAAGAAAATCTTTAGCATTTCATTTTGCTTCAAAGAAAGGATCCCATCTAAAACATATGTTACCCTCTTTGTGTGGGCAGGCATGCAAACACTAATGTGGGACCTAACAAATTGCAAATTAGAGCTGAAGTCTTACTGAAGCCAAAGCTAAAACTCTCCCATCCTGCCTGCTGAGGCTTCCTCGCAATAAAGCTGGCTGCTCTCTGATTTTAGCACCGAGATGTCTGAAAGTCAAAGGGATGGATTTGTCTTGTCCTGCCCCCCAGACTGCCCGAGACCCCTTGTCCCTTCACCCATCAGCACCATCTGGCACCACATTGCATTCAGCAAATTGCAACCTAACGAACTAACGGGATGTGAACGTGTGTCATATTGCTTTGGTGATTAAAAGAACAAATTCCCTTTTTTCTGTCCGTGGTTTAACTTTGTGAGGTATTGGTATTTTTACTTCAGTCCACATAGTGCCTGAACTTACCCACTAGCAAGCTACTGCGGTATCTGCAGAACTAAAAATAACCCATTTCTCATGGAAAATGTCGCGGTTTTCACATTTTAGCGGGTCCGAAAGGCAGCTATGCACAGAGCTCTGAAGATCTGAAGTTTGCTTCTGATACGGATGCAAAAGTTGGGCTGCCCACCTGGAAACTCATCCTCCTTGGTGGGAAAGGCCGAGAGAAGGGGCTGTCCCATGGGGAGGCCACCGCTGCAGCGGGAGCTCACAGCTCCTGAGCTGGGCTGGAAGGAGAGGAGCAGGGGCAGCGTGTCTGTACCCACGCACGCCGCTCTCCGGGGGCTTTAGGAAATTTAGGATCACGCAGAGGCATTTTAAGATCTGGGGAAAGGTTTTTGTGTTAAGCAGAATGAGTTTCTCATCTGAGCCCGACTCAAGGTGGCAGTGAAAATGGGTCTAGGAAATAAAGCCATGCAGAAGTTTTCACCTTATAGGAAAGCCACCAAAAATATATGGATTGTGGAATTACTCTTTGCTGAGGTGGGAATTCAGATTTTATTCCTTTTATTGCATTTTATTTCTTGTGTCATTACAGCGTACACAAGCAGATTATTCCCCAGCTCCAAAACCAGTTGTACTGAGATGCTGCAGTTGAAAAGAACAAAACAGGCAACAGTTCAACACTCTCAGTTAAGATAATTATGTTAATATTAATGGATATTAATTTCTGTTTATTTTACAAATATTGTATTAGGAAACTAGCTTTCAAATTCACACCTCACCAAATGCTTTTCAACAATGATTTGTTTCATTAATTTTATCAGCTGCATTCCTTATTTTTTCATAGCACGTTCTTTGCTGAGAGACATTAATCCATGGTAGAGCATCCTAAAAGTCTGTGCAGACGAACCAAGCTAATAAATGTCGGAGTATAGGCTACCCACCGCTGTCGATTTTTCAATTTGGAATGTAGTTGGGGCACATAATAGAATTCTGATTTTTTTATTTTTATTTTAAAGAAGTCTTGAAAAATTTCTGTGCATATTTTCTCACTGTTTTAACACATGTATGAGCCCTCAACATTCAAATGTCAAATTATGTGTGATATGGGTTAGGTAATAAACCCTACGGTATTATTTTTAGAATACCTATAAAAATAACTAAGATAGTTCAAAGTCAATGTCTCAGTCAAACATTCAGCGCAGGATTAGTTTTTAACTGAATTCAGTATCCACTGTTTCTGAGTTTCTCACTAATAAATATAAAATGCTAGTGGAAAGTGAACAGGAAAATATTCTGCATATGCTAAATTGACCTTATATTCAAAATGCAAAAATGCTTGTGATACGTGTTTAGTTGGTTAGAAAAAATAAAGTGCGCTAATGCTTACACCTAAGTGAAAAAGAGAACAGTGCACACGTTGCTATTTAAAATGTTTTCTTTAAAATCTCAGGCTTAGAAAATGTCGTGGCCTTCTCTATAATGGCAAGAGCAGAGGGGGCTAGTTGACACTAAATTTTGTTTCTGGTTTTGATCCAGATTCATTCTTACTGATATAACTGCTCGTTTCTGGAGGATATTCTGCTCCTGAGTATTGCAATTTTACCCTAGTGCCCCTTTACCCATCGCAGGGTACATGGGTGGGCAACAGGCACAAGGGAGCAGCGACTGGTACCCTCCAGTGCAGCCAGCTCCGGTTGAGTTACACCTGGCACATATATTATTCTTTAACATGTGTGTGCCAGTAGGCTTTACGTGCTGTAATCAGACGGCTGCATATGACGTTACACCTCCCAGATGATAAACTCTTCCCCAAAAGGAGCGTGTAAAGCCAAGGCAGGGATGGAGGTCTGCAGAACCTTCTTCCAGCTAAGGGCAAGCCCTGGGTGAGGGTTTTACAGGCTGAAATAACCACCCTAAGCAGAATGCCAAGCTGCTTTTGCTCTGCACTTCCCTGTCAATTTGCTGTGAATGCTCCACTAGATGCTGAATTCCTCTGCTAAAATCTGGAGATGGAGCTAAAATTCAGGTCTTGCGATCAAACCGCCTTGTCCTGTGCTGACTCTCGTGCCTGGCGAGCACCGCTGGCTATGAATCAGTGTGGGAATGTCAATAGTGAAACACTACAATAAAAAATGGGTGCAGTTACATTTCCTCCCCTCCTCCCACGTTGCTGGGCCAAATTTCTTTGTCCCTTCAAACGCAACTCAAAACCAATGAAGTCAATAGAAAAACCAGTTGACTAGACCCTTATTCACCCCTTGGCTTGCTTAAACCAGGCAGTGCTGTTGAGGTAACCCATGACACACGTCAGTTTACCTTCATGTCTTTCCCCAGAGTAGACAGAGAATCCTATTTTTCATATTTCTTTCCCTGGACCTTGGCCAGCTGAATAGAGGTCAAATACGTCAAGCTGGATCTAAACTACAGGAAAAAAAAATGAGCTGCATTTCAACCTTTTCCTCTAGCAGAGTGACAATATAATTCATGTTTATATTCCTGCCTTTGCCACCGTCCTGCCGTTTGACCTTGGGGAAGTCACTTCATCTTTTTGGACCTTCATTTCTCCTCCAGCTCATTTCTTTTGTATTTAGACTAATATGGGGCAACAATAGACTAATATCTACGGGGCAAAATGTGGCTTACACTGTGTGTTTGCATTGCTACTACATAGTGCATCCATCTTCTGGACTTGAGGTCTCAAGCAGAAGTTAAGGAAGATAATACTACCACAAATATTCCAAGCTATGGGATAAATGTAAAGCAACGTACTGTCTCCATGCATGCCCACATGCCGTGTGTTTTCAGTATTCCTTGCATGTTTAAGATGACTCAGAAGAATTTGTTCCCGATCACCCAAATTAGCACGCAGCCTCTTTCGTGCAAAGCAGCGCCGTGCCCACCAATTCTGCCATGCAGCAGGAAAAGCAAAACGCTCACTCTGTGCTGAGCTGTGATTGAATTTGTTCAGATTAGACCAGGAGCTGAGCAAACTTGAAATGCCTTCATTTGAGTGAAGCTCCCATTTTTATGGAGATGTTTGGCTGTCTTCAGATCTAATTTCAGGATCCAAACACTCCAATTTCCCCATAAGAATGTGTTCAAACACTGCTTGACTGCTATTCTTCTCCCTTGCTGCAGAACTGGGAAGTCATCACGTCTGATGAGGATTCATTATAAAGTTGACAATTTGCCCCTTCCCTTCAAAAAAACTCAGCAGAGCTTAGTTTCTTTCAGCCCACACCAACTCTCATCCAAAGCCTTCCCTGCTGCTCTTAAGAAACCTAAAATATCTGAACTGCAGGATTAAACCCATCCTCACCCCCTCCAAGCAAACAAACAAATAACAAAAGAGGGAAGAAATTATCTCTACGGTAGGGCGATGAACGTAAAGAGCTTAAATGTTAATCATTAGCAGAAAAAAAATCCCAACTGCTCACACCACCCTGAAGTCAGAAGGAAAGAAAGGGAGAGATAAAGGGAGAATATGGACATTGGGAACAGAAAAAAGGCAAAAGCAAGAATACAAAGTGCCACTGCCAAGACTATTATTTGTCTGCTGTGCGAGAGCACTGTTAGAGCCCTGTCCAGACTGGTTAACTACATTATTCAACTTTTAAACTCCCAGTAATTCCTGCAGTGAGTCCCCTGGGTTCCAGCTCGCCCACAGACACCTGGGTGGAGGCCACCCACCTGCGGGCCCCCTCCATCGCGCTGTGCCCCGGCTTGCAAAAATGCTGTCGGAGGGCTGGGCGGGAGGGAGGGAGGACAGACCAAACCAAGCAAGCCCCCCTTCTCTTTTGAAGTCCGTGATCTCCTTTATACCCATCACTTATTCAGACATCCCTTTCTCCCCATGATGACTATTTGCAAAATAAAGGCAATTTTTTAAAAATTTATTATTATTTTATTTTTTGGGTATCCCTGGTCTGGAAGGAGTTAAAGTAATTATCTCCTCGGATGTCCACAGCAGCACCACATCCCCGCTGTGCTCTATCAGAGCTGCTGGGGCAGTGTCAGCCATGACTTCACCTCCGTGCATTGCAGCATTGCACAGTGCCCAACTGCTGGAGTTTGCTAATTTGTGTGTTTTCACTCGAGGCCTGCTGATTCAATCATTTTAAAGATGCCCATTTCTTCCAAGCCAGGGATTTTATGACTCTTAGGATTAGAAGCTGTTATCCCAACAAACCCTGGAGCTCTATATATTCTGATTTTATGGTAAGCTTCACTAATAAACTGTTTAAAACATATGCTAATTGTGTTTATTGTATTCTTTAATTATCATATGTATCATTAAAGATGTACTATCCCGTTTGGAATCCTAATACCNTTTTTTTTTTTTTTTTTTTTTTTTGTACCGTTGCACAGTACTACATTACTCTAAAAAAAATAAAAGAGAGGGAATAGAGAGATATATATTTTAACAAGGAAGCCTATTTTCGGTTTTCATTGTTTATTTAAAAGTAAAGTCTTTGAATTTAATTTGAAATCTCTCTCCTGAAGAAAGGCAGGCAGGGAATGACATAACAAAACATGGCATTCTGTCTCTGTGCATTTTATTCCTTAATTTATTTTTTAAATATGCCTCCCTATAGTCTATTGTGCTTAGTTTTCTGCTTTCAGACTGCTCAAAAAGATAATTTGCGCAGCCGAGATGGGTTACAAAAGATCAGAATAATTGTCCCCTCATTTTTGTTATAGCTCATTATTCTTATCATACGTACACACACACATACACACTCCAGCACGTGCATAATAAATAAGTGTATTATGTATATGTACACACACCCATGTATACATATGTATATTCTCACTTATTCTTCTGCCAATTTTTTCCCAATTAATTGTTGTTTTTCCAAAAAGGAGATACCAGTCGTCCATGTGATTAATTTTCACTATTTTGAAGACTGATCTTGATCCTGAATGCGGTTTTAGCCTGCCCCTTCTGCATAATAAAATCCTCATACTTAGCACTCACAATATATTCCCCTCTACTGACCTGCTCCCAACAGCCGAAACAACATCTCCCAGCCCTGTTTGCTATTGATTGCAATGGCCTGCTCCGATTCCTCTGTTTGCTGTTTTGATTTGTTTCTTTCCTTTCTCTGTTTTTTTTTTCCACCTGGGAAAAGGAATTGGCATTAACATCAGGGCATTTCCTTCACTGCTTAAAAACAAAACAGCAACAAAAAAATCCAAGCGTTTTTCAGCTGCGCAAGTCAAGGAAAAGGGATGCAGGGAGAGAGACGCAAGTGCAGTGACATCGGTCCTTGGTCCTCAATATTGCAGACGAGAATAATAAATATGTGCAGACACAGGCCAGCAAAATGTGGGCACGCACATATATCACAGGCTCCTTCTTCCTTTCCGCAGGGTCGTGCATGCTCATGTGCTCCAGCCTAGATCTTTGAAGTTCTTTTTTCCCCCCGGATTTGAGGGACATCCTGGGAAAAACATGAATATTCCAAAAGAATTATGTTTTGATGCAAAAGAATGAAACTACTGGGCTGTTTCGCTGCTGGCATAGTGTGGAATTTGCTCTCAGGAATTTATCAATCAGACTTTTTTTTATTTTAGTTGGTGAAGAATGTTTCCTTTAGGTACCAGATGCTAATGTCACCTCATGAATGAAACCGCTTCTGCAAACTGAATAATGTTGTTTGCATTCACTCATTCAAAATAACATTGAAAAGCAGCAATGCTGCTCTGTGTTAAAGTTAAAAATCGTATTTCCAGGCAAAAAGAGTGTGTCTGCTTGGGTATCCAAGCCACGATAAAACAATGGGATTTGGATTCTGATAGAGGTCTTTAATATACATGCTAAATAAGTGTAGCATTGTGCCAAAAATGATTAAAAAACCCTTATAATTCTTATTTCTAAATAATGGCAACCAACAGCCTACAGCATCCTTGTCACTTAATACGGAACTGAAATGTTGGGTCAGATTCTCTTTATAGGGGTGCCGGGTGAATTTGGAATAAGCTGCCTGCCTATGTGTTGTCGCTTTTCGCTTGCTGGGATCACTGAGAACGTCATTAATTGTTTGTTTTGCCTTTTTGGAGATTTAGCCCGTGTGTGCTTCTTGCTTTGACAGCTTAGCCGCAGGTGTACTCAAGGCTGCAGGAAGAAATAGTGGATTATATCATGTCAAAATAAACCTATTGCGATTAGAGACACCTCAGCCATGCGCAGACCAAGGTTGATTTTACCCTGGCTTCTGGGGGTTTAATATTTCACCCCAGCACATGGGGTGTTGGTGTGTCTTGGGGACGCTGGGGAGAGCACATCTCCCCTGCCTGCACCAACCCAGCCAGCGCAGGTCTGCCCTTGCTGCAGCCCCTGGAAATGATCATTTTGCACAGCCCCAACCACACTAAAGCGTTGCCCTCTCTCCCTATTATATTAATGGATTTTATGCTACTTTTTAAATTACGCTGTTTTCAAACACGAATACATTTGAATGTCAGACTCTAGTACCCAAATATAAATGTCAAGACCTCTGTACATCTCTGGCATGTAGGAACTAATTTAATCATCTCAGTGAAGCGATTTCAGTTCAGACAATCACTTTGTTCGAGTGGAAGGGTTATGAAGAGAGTGCACAGTCACAGGAGAGTGCTTACACACTATTTAGGGCCACGCTTTTTTATAAAATGAAAACCAAGAAGGGCATTTGTTCATGAGTGGAAATTCCCAGCCCCTGCCCAGCTGGTGGAAACTGGGGTAGTTGTATCTCGGGCTCAGAAAAACAATGTGTGCCACCAGGGCATATCGAATTTCATTTATTGGGGAAAAAGGGGGGGAAAAGGGATGGGAAATGATTTTTTTTTTCTCCTATGATTGGAGAAAAAAGGACAATCTTGTGAAATGTAGGACGCCTGGTCACTGTGTGCTGCTCGGCTCCCCGAGCGGGTGATCACGCCGGCTGCGCACACAGATAAAGTGAACGCGGGAGCAAAACCAGTTGCAGTTTTGCATATGGACTGTGGGCCTCCGTCCTCTAAAATTCAGCTTACGTGGTTTCGTTCCTCCTTTTTGCATACCACAGTTAAAAAAAGGCGAAGGCAGTGCAGGCAGTATTTTTTTCCAAGGGGTAACTGCTAAACAGGACTAGCAGAAGGAGCTCATTCCCTGTGTGGGCCAGCTACCCACAGCAGTCATGTTACTCAACCATAACCCGGTTCTTCAGTCTGTTTTAGGAGGAAGGAAAGTTCCTCCTAAATGTCTGGGGGAGTTCGGATCAGCTCCAGGCCCCTGCTGTGCAAAAACTCTCATTGGGGTCATGAGCAGGAGCACAATCATTGTATGGAAAAGAACAAGCAACGTCACACCTCCTTTCTGGGGTTTCTGGAAGATCAGAGAGGCTTATGATGAGCTAGCGTCATCGGAGAAAGACAAGAAAGAGCAAAGGGAAGGGTGGACCAGAGCCTGGAGGCTGGGCATGGGGAATGGGATCATGGGGCTGACTGCAGGCATGGTTGGGGACAGCAGATTTAATAAATGAAGGACAAACATCGATCCAACCGGTCCATGTGTGTGGGGAATGTTTGACAATGTCCTTTCCCTGAGTGTGCCATTGCCTCCCAAACCGCAGCCCGGCACAGTTTGCACGGGAGCCGATCCAGTTCCAATGAAGTCACCGGGAATAAGCACGGATTTGGCGCTGACCACATTCGCCTGGCTTGAATTTAAAACTTTCAGCTCTAATTCTGTCTTCACAACTAGCAGGATTAAAAAGTTAGGACTAAAATATTTCTGCTACTGTTTCAAGCGCCCGCAAACAAAAGAAACTAAAAGAATAATCAGAAGTGCAATCCATTTTGGAGAGCTTTGGTGAAAGAGGCTTAATTTGTGGGATTACTTGTTACAATTAGATGCAGTATAGATGATATCAAATTATATTAATAGCTTTAACATTTTGTAAGTGTTAGTATGAAAACTGCCCAGCCTTGATAATGAAAACATGCACAAACGAGCTTTGTAAAACAATCAAAAATCAATCCGACGTGTCAAGCTGAACATATCAATGAGACAGTTTGCAGTGAGGGTTTTCTTATGAAGTGCTGTCAACAGTCAACGCTACACTTGTCTGATCCGTCCAGCTCCGCTAAGTGGAAAGATTTCTTTTTTTTTTTTAACCCAATAGAAGAGAAAGGAAAAACAGGAAAATGTAAACCACGGTAATTCATCTCAAGTATCCTGAAGGACAATTAGTAACAAAGGCTAGCAGTGGTAAGCCTGCTCTTTGGTGTGGTTTGGAGATCCGGGGCTGTAATTATTGAGCCATCCTGCTGAATAGCACAATCAATGCTTGACGGCTGCATGGCAGAGCGTCGGTGCGAGGGCTTGAGCTCTTGTGTAAATGAAACGTCAGGCTGGGGGAAAAGGGGGCCATTGTGTTTACCTGCACTTTGATTAGCTTTTAGCGAACAATGAATTTTCAATCGACGCAAGACATTTTAATGGTGTTGTCAGGATCTTTCTTAATAGGAGGTTCGGGTGATAGAAAGGGAGGGAGAAATGCACTGGTGAGGAGGATGAATTTCCCCCACGCCGTGCAGGTGTGAGAGACCGGTGTGCACGCATCCAGCCCCGCTCCCCAGCAGCGAGGCTCTTCCCGGCTGGGGTGCGGTCCTCGGCACTGGCAGAGCCGCACTGGAAGCAGCCGCCTGGGATCAGAGCCACGGGACCACAGCAAAGTCCTGCCAGGCTTCATGACTGGCTGGGCAGGTGACATGCTTTTGCACCTGACTACACATTTTTCTGCCCAAAGGTCCTCAAGTCTCCCTGTTCTTGCTCCCTCGAGCATGACTCTTCGTGATTTGTGACCTCAGGGTTTGTCCCTCTCCCTCTTCCATCATATTTTCACCCTTTTTCCCCATCTCTCTCAAAAATAAGCTTCTCCCCTGCAGCATCAAGCTCCAGCTTGTCAGCCTTCCCTTTAAACTCCTGCCTAACTTCTCACGGACACATCTCTATTCTTGTCATCACTTACTTCCTTCTTTCACAGCAGAAATATTTATCAAACTGTTCCTCAAACCTGCCAGTAGCTTCACTTCTCCCTTCAGTTTTCCCAGCACTGCTCCTTGGATGTTGCAAAATCATCCCTTCCCCCGTGTGCCGAATGGCCCTGAACGTTCAAACTCGAGCCAAGGATGTTCTGCGAGAGTTTTGTGAGCACGTGTCCGGAGATTAAGGACTCTACCAGATTTTTGCTGTTATTCAAAGGTATTTGCTAATCCCATTTTCTCACCAGTTACAAATATTCCAGACTCAGACACTGTCACTAAGTGGGGAAGCAGACTTGTTTCCAGCTGCACACCAGAAGAACAAACCCACGCTGCCAGCGTACATACTGAAATTACCTTTTGCCTGTGCGTAGACCATAACACTCATCCTTTCAGGAAAGGAGGAATATCAAGGTAAATAAATACCTGTAGAATACACCTTACTTTGTGCTTATTTTTATTGCAGCGGTGTCAAACCGCCCCAGCGAATGAAGCAGCCCTGGCTGTGCTAAGCCTGGAGAAGACAAGTGACAACAGGAATACCCAAATGTTTCGGGAATGCATTTGCTTTCTTCACTCAGGCCTTATTCAAACACGCTTTTGCAGCCAACCTGCTCAGCGTTAATCCCCCCATAACGAGATTATGCACGTCCTACCCAGACCCCGCCACACCATAGCTTAGTCCCGTATTTCTTCCTGCAGCCCCAGCAAGTGCTCAGCCATTAAGCAAAGCAAAGCTGGATGCCTGTAAGCTGCTCGGGGCAGGCACCGTGCCTTCCCCGCAAATCACCACAACGCACCTCCTCAATGGAAGGCAGACTCTGCAGACGTAATTGATTAGTAACTATCAGCTAATTACAGGGTAATCACATGATTATTTTTGCTTTGCAAACTGTATAGTTGTCATGAGATTGAATAATTGTGCAGGGCAATTTTACACACAGGCACATACTAATGCTGAGTAAAACCGGATAATCTAAAGGCTGTATACAGCAGGTAGGATTATTTTATTCCTATCACTGTATAAATCCAGTGTGCACCTCATGGCATCGTGGGCTTATAGAATAATGCTTGGATCCTATGCTCTAAAGCAGAACCGAAAGATAAGAAATTGCTCTACCAGCATTACTAGAATTAAATGCAAACCCCGAAACCTTTGGCAAGGCAGCATCTTTGCAGCTCTGCCAGCCCAAAGGGAAAATGTAATGCTTCTGCCCTGTGGAGGAAGGAGGAGGGTTTGGGTTGCTCCTCTCCCAGGAAGGAGAGAGAGAAGGAGAAGCGGAGGCACGGACGCACCGCAGGAGCATGCACTAGTTAACCCGGGAACTTGTTTGCCTGCAGCCCACGTAGCCGTCGCAGTGACACAGTTACACCTGCAATCAAGTGCAAGCGTTTCACTCTCCTTCCAAAGCCCGGTCACAAAACGTAGATACGGTGCTTGGAATAATTTGTCCCTTCATAGCTTATTAAAATTTTGGTGTTGGCAGGAGAGTCAATCAAATCCCAGCAATGCAACCCAAATATTTTCACAGATGGATTGAACATTATACCAGTAAGCAATTTGAAGAAATGATTTTCGCTGTTGGCAGTTTGATTTGAAAGGCACTCTAGCTTCTGAATATCTCTTTTCTAGAGAAGACGATTAAACATTTCAAGCCATTTTCAATGTCACTGATTCAGATTAACCAAATATTGAAGAGATGGGGTTAAAGCTGGAAGATATCATGTTCTCTTTGGGCTCTCAGTATTGTGGCATCAAACCTGTGGGATAAATGCTCCCACAGAAGAGGCCTATATTTCCTAGGTTTAATGGAAATACCAATGCTTCCCTTGCCAGGGAATTCTAAAGCTTCCTAAACCTTCCTGCATCTCAGGATTCCTGCAAAAAACACTGGAACTACTAAAATAGGACTGACTGGGGGAAAAACCCACACTTCAGTGATTTAGAAAAAATAATATAAAGAACGAACATATGTCTGAATTAAAAAAATGCTTGTATTAATTAGAAGGCACATGTCTAGATGAGCCAAGAGCTAGCAGAACATACATGGGAATATTTTTAGATTTTATCCAGGAAAAGTTAATACAAGAAACAAATGCCATAAGCACATTCATGAATGTACAGGAGGATGGTTCAGATCCTCAGCTGATGTAACTAAGCCTCCATCATTTGTTGCAATGGAGATACAGGGATGTAAGTCCCAGCTGAGGCTTCAGCTCTGTCTATGGAAATACTGTTGATGCCAAGTGGCCACTAGGCACTAACTGGGAAGGAAGGAAGCCGGAGCAGGGAGACTTTGTCTCTTTGTATTTCTTCAGGAAATAACAAAGGAAACATAAGTAGAATATATCTGTAAGGCCACACTGCTATCAGAGGGCTTGGGTACAAGAAAAACAATTCCGGCTCCACTCTTGTAATGGCCTCAAGAGCTGACATCGGAGGCTCAGCCCAAGGCCCCAAATGAACTAAAAAATGTTTCTGTGCAGGAAAAAATCTCTCAGAATGAGTTACGTTGGTTTCACATGGAGCCGTACGTACTCACAGCCTGATTTAAAGATAAAAACAAGGGAAAAATCCTATTCTTTGTTAGCAGGAATATTTTTGCTCCCAGAAGACAATTTATTGGTAATGCCGCATCTGAAATTAATTTTGAGTGAAACTGAAAGCTCATACACACTCACTGATCTGAATTTGGAAGAACAGAGACACTTCTCAGTCGTTTTCACGATGCTCCCTGCTACCCCCACACCATGTATTTCAACATAAGCCAGCTAAGCTTTCTTTAGTTTCCAGGTGTAGATTTTTGTAACTGGAAAATATATGTATCATGCAAACTCTTTTTTTAAACATCTCTGGATTTGAAAACCTCAGTAGTTAAACTAAGAACTGCGTTAGAAGTAGAAAGGAAAGGTTGAAAGCTGTAAGTGAGGAAAAAAAAAAAGAGGAAAAATCAGGGTCACCTGGTTACAGTCAGACAAAAGCCACATTTCAAAAAATGTACCCTGTAATTTAGTCAAAATGGAAAGGACGGGAAAAAGGTCAATATTGTTTTAAATGAGACTAACAGCTTCCTTTATGTAATGGGTGAACTCCAGTGTGTTTCCGGATGATTGGCAATTTAGCTGCTCAGGGAAAAAAAAAGGTTAAACTTATCAGCACACAGAAGTGCCAGCAATTTATTTCTGTCACTTTCCTACAAATTAACCTATTTTAAGGCATTCTGAACCTCATCAGCAAGCCCAGGTGTGGTCGGGAATGAGGGTCACCACCAGGTCCACGTGCACAGGAGGGACGTGACAGCAGCCCTGGGAGGCGGCAGCCACGTAAAGGAGCTCTTGGGGTGGAAGACGAGTCCAATGAGGAGAGGGCTTATATTTACAAAGAGGAAAAAAAATACTCAACGCTTTCCCAAATGAGCAAGGTTTGGTCAGCCCGAACACTAGTGTGGACCCCGAGGTCTGATGCT
The DNA here is from genome assembly GCA_013389945.1 of Fregata magnificens. Classification (NCBI taxonomy): domain Eukaryota; kingdom Metazoa; phylum Chordata; class Aves; order Suliformes; family Fregatidae; genus Fregata; species Fregata magnificens. The sequence goes on along the minus strand of WAAD01027707.1, from coordinate 223,368 downwards.
CTGCATCTATCAGCAAGACGGGAAGCTGTAAAGGATGGATGCCGCAGGGGTATGAGCTCGCATAGCTCTAGTACACCAAAAAATATTTAAGGACCTGGATCCTGCACTGAACAACCCTCAGCTTTCAAACCCTGAGGTCTACACAAAGAATATGGACAAGCAGAGAAAAACATGTCGCTAACCCTGTCCCCTCACACACCTTTGCTCATCTAGTTCCGAAACCTTGTCACATACGTTCACATAACTGGGTTTCTTAGGCTGTAATCCCTAGAGACAGCATGGAGAAAACACCCTCTTCTGCAGCTGTGGCATCTGTCTGCTCTGCTGTCTGTCTGTCTGTGGTGTTGAACGTGTGTTTATAGCTTTATGGGCAAACATAAGGTTGGGGTCCCATCAGCGGTGACAGTCTCAAGCGGAGGGGTGCAGGAAGGAGGGGTGGCACACAGCTTCAATATGTGCCCATGCAGGGAGGGTTCCCCAACATCTTGGTTTTTTACAGAGCTGGTATTGATCAAACCCCATTGATTTTCCCAAGAGATTGGCTTGGCTTTAACCCGCATCCTTCACCGGTGGGGTGTCTCAGTGGAAGGACGAAGCAGGACTGAAGAAGGGACTGAAGAGAGATGGTCAGCAGCAGGAGTCAGGAAAGTCTCCTGGCATCATGGCTGCATGGAAATGGCCTGGGAAAACTGGAGAAATGGTACGGATGGAGCCTGGGAGGGGACTGAGTGGGAGGGCACGCTCCAACCCACCTCCAAGAGCCCCTGAAAGGCACAGCTCCCCCCAGAAGGGAAGGAAAAAGCCAGAGCAGAAAAGTAACATTTTTTTCCATCAGCTTATATGAGAGACATGGGCTTCTACGAGAGACACCGGCTTAAACGAGACCTTTAGTATTAACATTTTCAAACAACAGTTGGTCTTTCCTTTCCATGCTAATTACAGCCTTTCTGAAAGACCAGGGCAGGGCCTCCTGTCACCCCATGTGTACCGGGGCTGGGCAAGGCTGTCTCGCACAACACTCTGCAATTTCGACAGAAAAGAGCATAATTAATTTAAACATAATAGCTACAATTTTCAAGAGTACCAACATGAAAGGCTAGTGGATTGAGGCTCCCGAACCATTTGTGGCCAGAAGTTTCCATGGTCTGGATGCTGAGAAGTGTGGTAGTACCAATCTTCATGGCAAGGTGCTCAGCTCTCTGAAAATCGGGTATTTGATCTAAATCACTCAGTCTCACAGTTGAGAATGCTTTTAACTGAAGCAGAGGTTTTCCCTTTAAAATACACCTCGTAGATAAAGCACCATCTTTCAATATCTGGATATTTTTTAGTGTCGATTTTGAATACAAGGATGCTTGACTGGCTGCTCTATACCGTAACAAAGCTCGTAATGATTCTTCCAGATACATCCACAGGTGAATCTGCCAGTGAGTTAATCAGCAAAAGATGCTTGACACAGTGATATTTTGATCTTTGGGATTTCTGTGAACATTTATAGGCCTTTTTTCCTTCTCTGACCATTTAAAATCTCACTATCAACGGACCTCCTTCATACCCAGATTACTCTACAAATAAATACTGCCTGACAGCAAAATGCTGACCTCAAATTAACAGCAAAGAAAAGACCCCTGTAAAACTTACAGGAGTATGATTTCAATTCAGACCATTAAAATATTTCCACTACTTCTGCTTGACCCTTAATGCTTGTTTTCTTGAATACCTGAAATACCTGTTTTCACCTGCTGTACGTTTTACGTCTGCCATCACTGCTTGTGATACAATACTTACTCTTGTGAGTACTCCCATAGGTGATCAAGAAAACCAGACTGAAAATACGAGCTGTTTGTAAGCGGTGGGGGGAGCCTTTAAAATTTATCTTTTAGATCTAATTAATACAGCTTAATTATCTTTTAATAAAAGTGGCAGTCATAGTAAGAATGAAATATGATGTAAGCAGCATCAGGAGGAATGGGCTGTAGGTTTCCAGCGAAGTTTTCAGGGTCAGGTAAAGTGCCTGGTGTAGGCAGCTAGAAAAGACCAGCTTAGGAAGAAAATTAGGAAGGCTGAATTTTGACTTGCTCTTTTTCCCCCTCTGGTATGAGCTCATGTTAGCAAAACATTAACTTGCAGAGGCCTTTAATAACAGCCTTCAGTGATCCCAGAAATGCTAAGAGGGCGAATTTTGCAGTCTAAGGTATTTGAATCAGTAGCTTTTCATATTGCAGTTGAGGCGTAAATAGCCATTGTATCCGCTGAAATTATTTTGATCAACTTATGTATTCAGCAAGTGGTGTCACTACCACTGTTCTCGCCATCGCAGTGCTGGAGGAGCTAAGATTCGAGGAACTTGACAGGATAATTAAGTATGAAAGCAGACTGGATTTAGCAGGACCCCAGTGAGTCAACAATCCTGATTGTTTCATCATCTTGGCTTTGTGCTGTTCATATCTTATCAGATTAGATAACAATCTGGTATAGCTATGAGTTGAATTACCATGTTGAACTGCACAGTTAGACCACATGAAAAACATCAATACACATTTAAATAATCCCATTTTCAAACTCAGATAAGAAATGGCCAACCTCTACAAATCAAAGGCATATCCTCAGGCTAAAATAAAGAGTGGTCTGATTACCTATTCAGTTATATCAAAGTGCAACAATCAAATGCTATTGCCAATATAACGCAGAGGGTCTTATAGCAGAGCAGTAACACGACTGCCTCGTGACAGCAAATTTCAGAGCTAAAATTCATGGGTGGCAAATTTCAAAGGTGAGGAGAGGATGTAGCCAGGTAGCTCCCACAGAACTGAATGCTTTCAGTGTCTCAGAGCCTCCTCCTCCTCCACGTTCCTCCTTGCAAGACTCACAGGGCTGTTGTTCTCAGCCTCCGGTGCAGAAGCTCGGAGGGTCTCCAGGCAGCAGGTCCCCCCTTTTCTAACCTCTCCATTACCTTCCCTGGACACAGAGTCTCTGTTACCAGCACGTGGACACAGGACCTCTTGTTCCTCCTGCCCTGTCTTCCCCAAATGACTTACGCTCTCCCAGAAGTCCCATTTTACAGGCTTTTCCACTGGAGACTCCCCACCCTCTCCCCACTGCCACCGGCAATGCAGGTGGTCAGATGTGACCTCCTGGGAGGTGGCTGGGCCACGGTACCTGTAGGAGCTTTTCCTGCAGCATCTCTGGGGAAGCAGTGGTAGGTGACAGGCTTGAAGGATCTGGCCAACCTGTGAGGGCACACAGACGCTCTCACATCCCGGGCAGCATGCAAGGAGCCATGGAGACCTCCCCTTAGAGACCTCCCGCTCCTCCCTTCTCATCTATAACAATATGAGAACTGATCAGAGTTTCTACTTGCACGAAGGTAAATTTTCCCAAGTTGCCCTGTCTTTAAAAGGCTCTCATTAAAAGGGGCACTCTCTCTTTTTTCTTATTCTCTCTCTCAAAAACCTAAAACACAAAGCTCCATCACTTTGATCTCATGATCTCGTATTTCCTATTCTCAGCAATGCCATGGCGCATGTAATGTCTTCTCTTTAACAGGGGATGGAGGACTTGAAGGGCTGTGCCATTCCGTCAGATTCACACGGCTGGGAAATGTATTAATGGAAATGGAATGATTTCTGATTTGTCCTGGGTTGGCAAGAGAATTAAGCCTGGAGAAGTTAAGTTTGAAACGAATATGTGGCCCTCTTAGTTACAGTCACAGTTTCTACGACCCCACCAGATCACGATACCGCATGAAAGCTCGGCAAAATTCTGCGTTAAGAACCCTATTGTTGAGAATTAATATCGAGCTAAATAAAAATTAAACGGGTATCAATTTTCTTTAAGTACTACCAGTCATTCCCCTTCCTTCCTTCTCCTTTCCCCGCCCCTCGCACATTATCCTCTGATCTTTTATGCAGCTATTTGCAAACTAACCATTAGTTGTCAGTCTCCAGCCATGCACCACTGAGCCGACAGCCGGAGGATCCCGCGGCTGCTCCGGGAGCGACCGGGCTCCCGTGCAGCCATCGGCGCACTCGCAGGAGCGTGGAGGGCCCACACGAGGACATGCATGACCGACCGGAGCAGGGAACCACTGTCATTAATCAAGGATACCTGGAAATAACTGAGTAACAATCCCAGACCTGAGGCCCTTTCTTCCTGCTCTGCTTCCAGCCCAAAAGCAGCTGGCTGATGTGCAACACGGCCAAGCAGATGAGCTGATTTCCAGCTGTGGCACCGAAACCTGTCGCGGCATTGCCAGGGTGGAGGGAACAGCACGTGCCGAAGCAGCGTCATGCCAGGGGGGGCTTCTGCACTTTAATTTTCATCAGTGGAAAGCGGAAAGAGTTGGGGCAGGAGAGGGGCATTAGCTACTTTTTCACACATCTGGCCAATTATTTTCAAAGCTTCCTTTGCTGAAAATGCTTTTTGATCACAACATTCTGAGAGAAAACAGTGAAGAAACATGTATTTTCCATAAACATTTAGATTTCAGTAAAATAGCCCATTGCATTTTATATATTTTTCTAAACCGGAGAACTCTCAGCTGGGTTTGCTCGGAAGCTCCTCAGGGACAGATTAGGTCCCCCAGCAAAGAATATCTACAAATTTCCAGAAAAAAATGGAAGCTGGCTTGGCAATGTGCAGCATCATCATGCTGAAATGACCAGTCTGCAAGATGCAAGCCGGGACGGCAATATGGGCTGTGGATTTTCTGGGCACCCATCTTGAAAAAGAGCTTGCTGAAGACTAACAGGAAAGGAAAGCATCAGAGTGAAAATACCTCTGGTGTGCTGATGCTGGAAGAATATGTGTGAATAAACCATAACTTGATCTGCTAAACTGTTATCTGTTCATGGCTTATATACCCTTCAGGACATGGTTCATCTGACCAGGAATGGTCAGAGAACAATTTCCCTCAAGGGGCACAGTGTAAGCTTTGAGAAGAATTGATTTTTTGAATGGTGGCCAAATTGCATCTGTACTTCATTTTGGGTCAAACAGAGCACGCTGTTCAATCCAAAATGAACCGTCCGATGTCTAAATCTTCCTTTAAGATAAAATTAGCCAGAGCTGAAAAGAAAACATGATTTTGAAATTTTGGAAGTATATCATTTAGGAAATTTCTAAAAAAAATCTTATTTTGATGTTTGCACCTTTGCCAACTAAAATGATTTACAAATTCAAGCCATATTTAGTGAACAGTTTTGATTAATGTTGAATCCAATTTTTAGCGACTAAACCATCCATCCAGCGCATTCTCTGGGTGAGTCAGTTGCGACGGTGATTGGAGAAAAACCCAAATCCAAAAGTCGCAATCGGGGACGGTGGCATTTCAAACCCGACAGCTTTCCAAGGACAGAATAGGAGGAATTCATCTCAGAGGGTTTCCCCTGCGATGCTTCCAGAGCAGATACTCGGAGCTCTGCTCGGCAGCACGTGAACTCCCAGCCCTTCATTCTCATCTCTTTTATGGGTGTTGGCACCATAAACCAACATTTTCCCTTACAACTTTCCTAGCACCCTTACGTGATGCCGGTACAATGTCAAGAGATCAGTCAACTCCTCAGTTATCGTTTTTTCCCTCCAAGCTTTCATGGGTGCCCTCGTTCAAAGTGGTGACCCCGGGAGACGATGCAGAAGAAAGCATCCTCGGAGTCTCACAGGCTGAGTTTCGGGATGATCTTAAGGGTCTTTTCCAGCTTAAATGATTCTGTGATTCTAAGCTGGAGAATTTGGCTGTGCAGCTCCTTAGGACTGTCAGACCTCATTATATTCCCCAGGACTCCTGCGTACTAAGGTTAGAGAGACATTTCCAAAACAAGGGGCAAGATACCAAGGAGATAATTATGGACGGGAAACAGAGATTTTATTTTTTTTTTTCATTTAAAAATGTATTGATATATACATTGATGAGCTAAACTGACAAGCTGTGCTTGAGAAAGGAGTAATTGCATCTTTAATAATATTAAACCTGACACCTGCCTTGGCCGATAACACGCAGTTCTGACACTACTTAGCTAACAATTAGGACACATGAAAAGGATGAAGGGGAAAACAGTATTAAATTGAATCTGCATTTTAAAGAACATAAAAATAAAAAGAAAGACTGTTAATTGTCTAACACTTTGTTAATTCAATCAGGCATGCAATTTAAAAATAGCTTTGCTTTTTCACTGAAAGAGGAATTAATTACAATTTCTTCCTGAATCCCAGATAGGAGAAAAAATATTTAGGACAGCCATGGTGCTCTTAGAAAGGCTGTTTATTAAGAAAAGCAGAAAACCCCAATGCTAATTGGTATCATAAGCACAATTAGAAGAGATGTTGTCCTCCATTTGAAAAAGAACAGAGAGCTACATAGCTGAAGGATATTATGGCAAAATGATAAACTGTTCAAAGGTACGAGTGAAAAAGAGGGTCTTTTCTTTAATGGTAAAATGCCATGTTATCTTGTTTAAATGGCATAACTTTGCAAAAGACGCCATAACATTTCAACCTTTTAAAATGTCAGTATTAAAAAATACATATCACAAATAGCTTCTTTATAGACTTCCTTTTTTCCCCTTTTCCTTCTTTGGTTTTTTTTTCCCTTTTTTTGCCTTTTTCTTTTTTTTTTTTTTTTTTTTTTTTTTCTGAAGGGCTTATGTAGAACTTGCAACTTCAAAGGAAAAAGGAAAGGAAACAGCAAAGATGGTTCAAGGTGATCTTGAGTCTTGCAAAACATAAATAGATTTAGAAGCAAATTTGGCTTTGTAGGGTTTCTTTCCCTCTGTGTGCATGTTTGTCTGTGTTTTAAATAAAAAACACATCCATCCTGCCAGCTGGGCATATATTGTCTCTAGCACTGAGGCTCTGAAATGGGAGGTCCTCGCTCTGCTGAGCTCTTTCCTGCCTTGATTATACAGAGAGCCAGTATAATGACACAGGGTGCAATGCAGACCTACACGAAGGTGCCAGGAGGTTGGGGTTATTTATTTATTTCTTGGAAGGGCACCTTAATCATCACCACCATGCTGCTTACCCCTTTTTTTTTTTTTTATCTTTGCAGTCACACTTGGGTTCCTTCAGGGAAATAAATCTGTGGCTCAGTGTAACAAGAGAAAATTATTTTTTCTCAGTTTGCTGCCTGAACACAGTGAAACATTTTATGATCACCTGTTTCTAGCAACAACGGTGACAAAAAACAAAGGGGGAAAGAAAAGAGACAGTAAAAATCCCTCATGCAAGTGTTAGAAGCTGGCTGGATGGCAGAGCTTCCCTGTTGTCACAACAGATAGACGAGCGTGCAGAAGAAGTTGTTAGGGATTAACCAGAAGCAGGTTGAGTCCATGGCTGGCAGCAGGGTTTGCTCTTGATTTCTAGATTTGGTCCTGCTAACTAGTGACCAAAAGCTCAAATGGATCCCTTAAAATAATTTTTGTGGTGGAAACCCTTCTTCTATTCACCCAGGAGTTTTGCAGTTGATTTCAATTGGGTCACCACGGTGCTTTGGCTGTGGACATCTTGCTGGAATAGGATTAAAAAGTAAAAGGGAGGTGGGGACTCCCCCACCCCTAGATTTCTAAAGATTACTGCGTGTGACTGGAAGAAAGTGGGGAAATTTGAGCTGCCATTCTTGGTTCTGCACTGGACTGGCTGGATAAACTCTGGTTTCAGTCCTGCGCACTGAGCAGCACCGTATGCGCCTTCCACTTAAAGAAAACAATGATGACAAATCTAAGAACCCCAAACCAGGAGTTTTCATATAGTTATGTCTGGAATATTCTGCAAATAATCCATCAACACATGTATCTAAATGTATGTGCATGCATACATACATATACATACAGACACATATATATGCACACTATATGCACACACAGCCACATGTATATATGTATATATACATATACAATTCCCTAATTTAATGCTATATAGAAAACCACACACTACTGCTACACTGGGTACCTGAGAACACAAATGACTATAACTTATCTTGATCTCTGTTTTTTTGCAGTATACCATTGCACCTCTATCAAATAATCAGTGACATTGAATATATGCAACATAAGCATATGCATTTATCTATACATATATAACGTGTTATATCTATACATATAACTGGATTATTTACAAAGTATTTCTCAAAATATAGTGACAGTTCATCATATTGAAGGTGCAGTAGTTTGGTTAAAATCACACTGTTGAGCCCCTAGGGTCTTTTTTAATAAATATATTTTTGGCTTCTGCCTTCTGGAAATCTGCACCAGGCTTTGAAACTCCTGAAAAATTGATTTGCTTTTTTATTGCTGCTTAGCCCACACTACAGGCTGGACATATTTTCTTCTTTTAATTGAATCTGCCCGTTACACTGCACAAGTGCCAGGACACCAATTTAATATCTAGATTTTTGTGAGCTTTCAAACACACAAAAAACCTTATTTAATACGGTTGGATGTTTCTATTTTGCTTCTCAGAGTTTTGATTTGTATATTAGCATTACAGTAGCTGCCCAAGTTGTGTGATATTCCTTGGGAGAAAAAGATATAACACACTAGAGGAATTTTTTTTGCTGCTGCTGCTTTCCTGCTATAGCTTATCTTCTTAACAAAGACAGGACTACAGTGGGTTTCACAATCTGAGTAAAAGCACTTTATCTGAGAGACGCACCAATGGGTAAGAACTGAGAGAAGATAAACATCCCCACATCAAGAGGCACTGTGCTGCGTGAAAGCGGTACAGCAAGGAGGGATGCGCAAAGGCTCTCGAGAGCAGCGAGGAAGTCTCCGGCACCAAAGGGGGGTTCTGCCCTTCACCGCTGTGATAACTGTCTTGGGGACAGGTGCTCACCTTGCAAAAGTTAAAGTCATGCTTGAAAAAAAATAACGCCAGAACAGCAATCTAACGAAAACCCAGAGAGCCCAAAGTTCCTGATCCCGGTTATCAAATGAGGCTGGGAGTGGTGGAGTCGCTTGTTTGCAACAATTGCTCATGCAATACCGTGGGCAAACAGGGGCTGGGATGAACATGGGAGCTCAGGAACAAGAGCTTCTCAGTTATATGCACAAGCAGGTTTCGACCGGGTTGGAGGCAGTTCTTGCACCCCTCATGCCTTCAAGTCCATGAGTAACGTGGACTGTCCTGGTGATGGAGTGGGGCAGGACTGGGTGGCTGCACGTGTTCTAGGTTGGCTGAAAAACTTTACCAACATGAATGAATTAAACCTCTTGATTAACTTCTTGGAGAAGGAAGAAATAAGCAGTATAAGGCAAATGGAGCTTAAGGTACTGTCTACAATAATTTCCCTTTGTGTAATTGATGTAGTTACTTCCTTGAAAATCCCTTATGCAACAGGCATGCTGGAAGGGTGCAAAACAAGATTTACATTGCTCATAGTCTGATTGAATCTAGAAAATTACCAGGGCAAAGAAGATTGGTGTGCACAAACAGAGTTAGACCAGCACAAGCTTCTCTGGTGCTCAGAGAGGCTCCAGGAGTGTGCTCCTATTCCTAATTCTGGAGTGCTCCTGAATCCAATCCTTTAGTTTACTCACTGAATTATTATTTCAGGGTTTCATCCATTATCTGTTGAACAGGAGCAGGACAATCCCTCAGAGAAGCCCCTTTACAGGCTGCGCAGTGCGTGGCTCTGAGATTGCCGTCTGGGTTTAGGACAAATAACCCAATATTAAGAAACTTTCTTCAAAATATTTTGGTTTTGTTCTGCTGTCATGCAAGCCCGTTAAATAAGTATATTGCACTGGGGAAAAAGAGAAATGCATCGATACAGCTGAGTTCATGTGTAATTAAGATAAGGCAGCTGTATAACGGTGCAGTCAATCGGTATTAAGGAGTTTCCACTTGTGCATTACTTTGATGTAAACCCTTTTCCCCACTGGATCAGATAAAATCTCAGCTTCAGCCAACTGTCTGCTTCCAAACCCAGAACAAAGCAGGGCCTCCACGGTCCCAGAGAGAGAAAAAAATTACACATTAAATGAATCTCAGATAAAAAAACAAATGGCAGAGTTATTCCAACAGGGTTGTATCATGTGCCAGCGATATTCCTGGGCAAAGAGGGGGCAGCCCTGGAGCAAGTACTATTCATTATTATTGATTAATATTCTCAGGAGAAACAGAGGATGTTGCTTAATGGCTTGATCTAATATGCCATCAGAGAAGAGGGAAAAAATAGAGTGAAAGATACCCTCAAACGCAAAAGCTAAGGAATCTTCTGAGCTGTGGCTGGTCCTTTAATTACCCATGCTGCGAGGGAGGAACACACAAAGAAGATGGCTTCAGTGAAAGTCCTTTGAGATGAAGTCCTTTTACTAAGGCACTCTACTTGTTAAAGCTGTAATAACGTCACCTGGAGGTTAGCTTTTTTATTAGGACTGAGTCACAGGAACATTTAACACACACTTGTGCATCTAATTTGCTGTGCAATTGGCATAACTACCTGTGCCAGTTGGGGATGTTCAGGTACGAGCCGATATATTTGTGCAAGGAATTATTAGGTTTGTAGACACAATCAGAAAAAAGATGGGGAAAGAAAAGCTCAGAAGAAGATCTGGCTCTGGCATGGACTAGATATTGTGCAGACAGAACCAAGGATGATCAGAGAAGCTTTGGGGAAAGCAACGCCTATGGCCAACAGACCCACAGACATGGACGTGCTGCTCCTTTGCAAAGTAAGAGATTTTTTTCCTCTAAGTTGTATGGATGACAGGGAGAGCAAAGCCAGATGATATGGCACCTTAGTGGCTCATCAGGCAGGTTCAGAGGTCCACAGTGGTACCTGCTTATCTGCTGTCCACTCTCCAAAATCATTCAAACAGTGCATCCTGTCGCAAGAGAAACCCTGAGTTATCCACAGCCCTTGACACACCTCTCTGCAACGTCTCTGTAGGATGTTTCCTTGATGCATCTCTGACAGCTGTGCAGATTTGCGAGCTCTGGGAACCAGGAATTACCCTGTCGCAGCCTCCCATGTCCCTTTGCCCTGAGTGTGGACCAAGGAAGCGCCCTGGGCCCTGCTGGGGAGCAGTGGGCTCCCGGGGGACCTTGCCGGGGATGCTCTGCCACCTGTACACAGGGGTCCCAAGCCTCGCATACCCATGAAACCCCTCCCCAGCTGCCTGCAACAACGGAGGACCACACCAGCCAGCTGGCAGGCAAAGAGAGCGGCAAGCAAAGCAGGCAGAGGAACCATTAGGAAAATATCTCTGGCAGGAAGCCTGGCAAGCGCGTGGTGCCAGCGCATGGGGAGGCTGCGGGGAGGAGGGGCGGCACGATGCTGCCGGGACTGGCCCTGAGGTCCGGGTGACAGCAGGACCCCCAGCCTCGTCCTTGATTTGGCTACCAGCTCCACTCGTTCTCGTGGAGGCTGATGTCCAGGCTACGGCGGCGCAGGTCCTTGGGCTTTAGGGAGGTTTCTGCAGCAAGGAAGGGGCATGAGAAGAGATGCGAGCTCAGGGTTTCGAGGTGGGTGCAGCAGTGGAGCTTGCAGGGCACTGGCCAAGGGAAGGGGACAGGCAAGGAGCCCTCTCCCTGGACTGAGAAATGTAGGGAGACACTGGATTAGCAATACTGGGTGCTAAAAGTTAATGGTCTACAGGGTGACAGCACCCAAATAACCCAGGCTGGACCGTCTCCTGCCTGCTGCTGTACGGATTTGCTCTGCTTGCACCGCCGTGTGCAACCCCTTGCTCTGTCAGCAGCAGGGAAAAATCAGTGCCTGGTTCTCTTCTCGCTCACAGCTCATCTCCCCCCACTGGTTTTGTTAAATGCAGCACATTTCCAAAGAAGCAGATTTTAATTTCAATAAACTCTGTAAGAAATAGATCAGTGCTAAGGAGGGGAGCAGCCACAGGAAGTGAGTTTAACTGCTCGGCTGCAGAATATTAATAGGATAGAATGTTATTAGAATAATTTTTCACCGTTTATTAGAATAATTTTTCATCATGAATAATAAATTAATAGAATAATTTAGTACCACTAGCCCTCTGTTTGAAAGGGTATTTTATTTAAAAGTAGCTTGGAAAGTGGTGTTTGGGGAGGTGGAATGGGGAGCAGACCCAGGGTGGAGGAGGCGCTGCAAGGCTGCACCACTCAGGGACTCTCCGCTTGCCTTTATCGCCCTTGATTTGGACGACCTCCTTCTCACCGCCTGGCTGGGGAAACCCAGCCGGGTGAGTCCATTGCTGCGGATGGCTCCACGAGGGTCTTGCCTGGGGCAGGAGATGGCTGGACCAGAGGATTCAACCCCCGGGACCCTGCAGCTCAGGCCTTCTCCTGCCCAGCTGTGCATCACAATGCGTCCTCCACAGCTCCACATCCCAGTGGAAACTCCATCTTTCCTTCCAGCAGCCTGGGAAATGGCCACATCCACTCCTGGGTACCTTTACGTGGCTTTAACCCCTTGCTTCCCTGTCTTGTTGTGGGACACTGATGCCCGTGGTGGTAGCTTTGTGCAAGCCAAGAGGTCTCTCTCTCTCTTTTTTTTTTTTTTTAAATTTGCATCTGTGTGGAAGATAATCATTCCTCAGAAGGCTATTCACACCACAAAAGCACAATGACATTATTCTCTCCCTCTCTCTCTTTCTACTGTTTTACTCTACAACTGACAATTAATGTTAGAAAGAACATGAAATGGAGGAGAAATTACAGCAATTTATCAACTGAAATTATAGGTGTAGACACATGTCAGCAGTGGAAACAGTTTCTATCAAAATTAAAGTATTTAGAGATTTTCCTCAAATTTTGAATTATGCAAATCCCATTTTTGTGATACGCTGGTACTGTAGCTTTAATTGCAGGATTACCAGCAAGCTGCAGACTGCACTTGTAACCAGGATTCAGCTCTTCAGAGAGCAGCTCCCTTCTCTAGCACATCTTATTAATTCAACAAAGTTCCCATCTCTTTAACAAATTAAATATGTTTTGCAGAACAGGCAGTGGTTTTCTTGGTTTCAATCTGTCACGAAGGACCCTGCTGTTTGCAGAGGTTACTTGACAGCTGGATGAACAGACAGGTTTGAGTCCAAACACGGATTCAAATGCATATTTATACATAAAACATATTTATACAACAACATTGCAGGAACAGCTTGTGCTGCTGAAGTTTCTACAAGTCCCTTTACGGTGAGGACACTGTAACCAAAGATGGAGAAGGAATCTGGATTTCAACTTCTCTCTCCAGGTCTTTCTGGGTCAGATAAAGCTGCTCTGTGGCCCCAGGAGATCACGGGCGCTTTCACGAGGATAGAGCTTGCTTTCCCCCTAGAAATAACCCACGTGGCTGGAAAGCCCCATGCCAGCAAGCCTAACACAGTGTGCTCCTGAAAAGCTGTTTGATCACTGCCAGCCTAATTAGAAGACACAATATTCAGGATGTTATTTCTCTTCCCTTCCCCCATTTTATGTTCCTCTGATGTTGCAAAAGGAGCCAAGGATGAAGCACAGGAGCAGGCAGTAGCTAGGAAAGGCATTTGCATGGTAGAGAGTGCCAGGAGACTGCCGGGCCGAGGAGGGGAGATTTGATGTGCCTGAGCCCGAGACATCCCTGCGCTGCGCAGCCCGCTGGGATGCTGTGGTTCCAGTCACACCCTCCACAGAGCCAGGATGAAGCAGAGCAGACACGAGGAGAGGAGAACATGTTTCATCTCCAGAGGAGAAGCAAAGAAAACTCTCTGGGTAGCTGTTCTGTAATGCCAGGCATTGCTGGGAAAGGAAAGAAAACATCATTTTCTCAACTTGCCCCATGGAAAGAGAGTGGGGTTATACTCTGCTGCATCTGCCAAGTCATGGGATAGCTCTGGCACCACACTGACAACTGGGATCCTGTACATCACAATGTTTAATCTCAGTGGTCCCTTGTCATATATCCGAGTGCAACGCTCTAGGATCAAGCTGTGTTTTTTAGGCAGTTTGCAATGATGCTGTTTAATGCAAGAACATCTCCAATGCTGCTCAATACATCAGTGTTACGAGTCACCATCCTACAGACAGTGGGGCTGAAAATCCTTTCTCAGACTCAACTGGAAAGATATAAGGCCTGGCTGTAGAAGATCACATGAAACCGGTAGAAATTGTGGCATGACTATGAGCTCCATGTACAGAGGCATGGACTTTATACTCAAAAGCAAACTGCACCAACTTTTCATGCACTTGGCTAGTTCATCTGCTCACTGGATGGGTGACACGCAGCCACCCTGAAGAACATTGGAGATAAGCTACCATTTAATTGCCCTTTCTTGAGTGTTCTGCCAATGATGGACTAAATCGATACCAAAGTGAAGTAAAAGGTGGCACAAGCATCCAAGGTGCATCAAATATTTCATTCAAATCCCTGCTCTGATAACAACCTCCAGGCGCTGTGGTGGTGTGTGGGTGCTGCACCCAGCTGTGGCTGTGCTATCGCACCCATCCAGTCCCAGCAGCCTTCGGTCTGCCATCGGGTGTGCATTTTGCACAGCCAGTTGTACACTTACTGCTGTTGAAAACTCCTCCTTCCCTGGCTTATCTACCACACCATGAATTGCGCGGTAGCTATTGCATGGTAACATCCAAGCTACAGCCGGTGGGTCTCCCTGACCGATGGGTTTCTTTTAATATTTTTTTCATGTGGCCAGCCCAAGACACAACCAGATGCCTGGGATCTATTTGCATATGCCAGGCAATGTAAGGCTTCTGACAGTCACTGTATCCAACTTCAATAACCATGATATGCTCCATCTGCTGACGCCCCAGCATAACAACAGTGGGGAGCTGTACTGCCAGAGGCACTATCCTTTAACAGCTGACTGGCTGAACAGCTGGTAAATCATCGAAGGACACTTTTCATAGAAGAGCAGGGTTGTTGGCCCCGCTTCTTCTCGCACACGCGCCGTGGAGCAGAGGCAGAGGAGCCACGTAAGCAACGACATGTTATAGGGGCAGCCTCAGCGAGAGCGTTCATGTCCTCTGCACCCCAAGTAGCCACGAGCCAAAGAGAAGCTGGTGAATTGCTTCATGTAAAAGGAACAGCCTAACTGGAAAAATAAGTTACCTGCAGGCCACCATGCATTCAGATGGGGTAGCATGTAACCTTTTTAGGGCTCCGGTGATGATGCTGCCTGTGTACCAATAATCCTCACTGCTGCTGTTTGTAAAAAGAGTGATGGTGTCTGAACTGAGCACCCAGGAACAGGGAAAGAGGCCAGAGACAGCCTCGTCCCTCTGTGCAGGGGTGCTGAACACCACCCAGCTGGGATCCCTCAGCAGGCAGCTCTGGGCAGGTTGCAGGATCAGGCTATTTGGATATCTGTTTTGCCATGCAGGGAGGAATGGAGATTGCTGATCAACTGCACAAGGATGGCAGCGGGGGCTGCTGGACGGCCCGGTGGAAGCAGGGTGATGGGTGATGCTCAGCACAGAGCTCCTGGCTGGGCTTTGCTTGGTGTTACCTTTTTTTTTTTTTTGAAAGAGGGACAGAGAAGACAGACCTGGGAATGTCGAGTTGTGCATGTTCAGGAAAAAAGATTCTGGTTTTTCTGTGGCTTGGGGTGGGAGCTTCAGGGAAGGCTACAGGTTGGTTTCACCTGAAATTGGGAAGGGAAAGAGAAAGGGAAAGGAAAATAAGGAAAAGGGGAAGGAGAGGGGAAAGGAAGGGGAAGGGAAGGGATAAGAAAGGATAAGAAAGGAAAAGAAAGGAAAAAGAAAGAAAAGAACAATCATTGGGAGAAGGGGGGAAACCAGAATTGATTCAAGCATTTTTTTTCCAAAATAATTCAGTGATTCTCATTCAGCTGGTGCTTTTCTTAAAGACCAAAGAGCCTATATGATAAGCATATTTTACAAATTAGGTAGCGATTTATCCCGCTTTTGTTTTAATGATTGAAATGAATGATGTCGTGCCGCTTGCTGCTGCTGCTGCATTCAGCGCCTGCTGTTCTTGGGAGCTGAAGACACCGAGAAATTTGCATACTTAATGCCGGGAACTGGCACAGACTAAATAGCTTCTTTTCTTTCCTCTGTGTTTGTAGATTTACTGTAGTGCTGGGTTTAATCAAAGGCTTTTTAAAGCCGTCCGTGTGCCGTTTCACAATGCTGAACTTGCATGTGACAAAGGCAGCTATTTATTACTTATCAGCTTTATGGCAAGTACCACAGGCTACTCTAATTAAAGGTATAGGGGCTGCATACCCCTGCAGAAAAAGGCACTGGCCGGTTAACACTTCTAATCCCTAATCAAGGCATGGCATGTATTAATTTTTTTTTTGGTTTCTTTTTCTGGTTCAATATTCAGCAATAAGGTTATGGCTGGGAAGGGAGCTAAGCCAAGAAGGTCCCTTTGGATGGGATGTGAACTTCCAAGTGTAGGAGATGAGCTCTCCGTGTGGATCCCGTAGGCTTCATTTGTTGAGGTGCTCTACACCTTCACCTTCACCGAAGGACAACTGGCTGCGACATCGTCATCTTCATGAAATGTCACCAAAACAGGATGGATCATTAAAGCAAAAGTGTTCCATGGAGATAAATCCATATCAACTAGCTTTCCTGTGGGCTTCCCTGTTTATTTCTCACGCACACATGAGAGAGAGCAGAAAAGAGAGAGCTGTCATACTCCATCACTTGATTTGGGGTTGAGTGGATCATCAAGCAGAAGACGTAGAGTGAAAAGCTCTTCTTGAGAAGGAGCTTTAACCCTGCACCTTTTATGACTAAGACCCCCATCCCAGAGATCAGGTTATGGTCCAGAAGACTCTTCTATTTATTAAGATAATCCAACAGTCCCAAATCTATGAAACCTTCTTACGATAGCTACGTTTTCATTTGAAAACTAATATTTTGATACAATCCTACGTCTTCAAAAACTGGCCCAAAATTCCATTTTTTTGTTCCACCACAGACAAAAATAAATGCTGAACTTTGGAGGATGCTCACAGAATGGAAATATCATATTGTGGACAGCTCTGCATTCAAATCAGTGCCCATGAAACCCTGCAAGAATAGCTACGCTGGCTATAGTGAAAGCAGGATTGCCCCTTATTTACTATCAGCAATTTTAGGGCTCCCTTTGAAGTCAGTAATAAATTTCCATGGGCAAATTATTATTTTAAATAGCAAGAAAACATATTTTCCTCTCTAAATATTTTCCAACTTAAAGAGACAAAACACAGTGCAGGGGAGAGCAAACAGAATTAATCTCTTGTTGGGGTTGGTCCTTAAAGATGCAAACTTCTCAAAAAAAAAAAAAAATTGTCCCCTTCCCTCAGCATCTGCTGGGAGCACTCCGAGATAACTGGCAGCTTGAACAATAACTCCGAGGACTGGAGTCCTGGAACAATGGGAGTGGGACGAGAGCAGCCCTCGCTGTGGCATCGTTTCCAGGCCTTCTGCACATGCAATTGGTTAACGGGAATAAAGATCAAGTTGGACCAATAACACTATAATTTGGAAACAAATATATTGATTACAAGAGAGTCCCACTGGAATGAATGGGAATACTTGCAAAGTGTGGTTATTATTCTGCGCGCATAGGGATTACAGAATATGGTCTTCTGTGGTTCTGAATTGATCAGCATGATATTATCATCTTGCAAATGCAATATTATCATACTGCAGTAATGCGTAGCCATGTGCTGGGGCCTGCACAGAGATGGGGTGATGCAGCAGTGCCCAGCCTGAAGGACCATTCACGCACACCAATTCCTCTTCACTCCTTTGCTACAGCTGCTAATTCCTACAGATCCTTTTAAAAATCTTCATCGCTAGACCCTGCAGGTCGTGTGCTTCTGAACTTCACTAATAGGGAGTTTATCTTTTTTCTAAAGTGACTATTTAATACAAGAAATAAAAACTGGCTATGAAATATTTAGGAGAAAGGATAGTATTAAAATAATGGGATTTGCCAAAACCTCTACACATATTAATAACATTTTAGAGCACAATAATGAGATTAATTTTAAACTTCTAGCTTATTTTTCACCATCAGTGGGTTTTAGTTAGGTTCAGCATTTCATTCAGCTCTGGAAGTGACACCAAATCACTCTGGTTTTATTCCCAACTATTTATTTATTTAAATTTAAATTAAAAGATGAGATGCACATCTAAGACTTCAAATTCCCTAATTCATCTTTCTTAAAGGACCAGAATCCCAACATCATCAAAAACCTTGAAAGGAAGTCAGCCAGCCAGATCCCTTTAAAAATACTAACAGAGGTCCTCAAATTTGTGTTATTTCATAACTAGCAGCAACAAGTCCCAAGATCCTGGAGACTTCCTGGTCTCTGTCTACATAACTGATGAAGATCGGCCACCTTTCCCTCTTGTTCTACTTCTACTCTGTGTCTACTGTTAATAGCCCAGAATAATGTTTATTTCCACCTCATCTCCTTCTAACGTGAGCATCACCGCTGCCTTTCACTGGCGCTTCCCTTTGTCGCAGCATCTTTTTGCCTTCCTGCATGTGGAGTATCACAGTTACTCCATTGTACCTAGTTTAACTTTTTTTTTCTTATTTTATTTAAGGCTAAGCTGAGGCTTTCAAACAGACCATTGAATTTAGGGCCCATCTTTAGCTACCTGCAGAGAACAGATTTTCCAAAGGTGGGTGTTCAATATTTTCTGAAAATTGTTTCTCTTTAATGAGTCCAACCTCAGGCTCCCAAGACAAAAGACATCCAAACTGCTAATCATTTCTTAAAACTTTATCCCTGTAGCAAAGTTAAATTGCAAAGTTGCATTTTCTTTTCTAAATAATTTTCTCTGCATTTTAATTCATTTCGGTTTGACAGCCTTAAAGGAGACAGACCAGGCTGAACCAAAGGTTTTACCAGCTCTAAACCGAGCCTGTTTTAAATGACTGCAATGTTTATTTCAAACTAGGAATTATAACACAAAAAGTCATTTTTTTTCCCCACCGTGTAGGTAACAGCCCAGTACAGACCCTTTTGGGAAAACATATGCAACAGCACAATGCTGATCAAGCTAACAAAAAAAAATTAGTCGGACCACAAATTTGCAAAGAAGGTTTTGCATTCAGTCCACTACGCTCGAAACCACAGATAGAGGCTCTAATGGCCTTCTTGGGTCTCATCAGGCTCGTGCAGCTGTTACTTCAGCTAGTGCTAGTGTTAGCCTAAAGGGAAAAGAGACACTTATTTTTGGTTTGTGGTGGCTGCTGCAGCTTCATCAGCCTGATTTATATGCTGATTTGCATATGTTCACCCACAAATGCTGTGAATTGCGCTTTTCCGTGAAACCGTACCATTAACGCTGGCTGCCAAAGTAGTGATCAGTGGTGCTGTTCCACGTGTTTGTCTTACACATATCTTGGATGGTAGGTGTGTTATCAGGCCAGCCTTAAAGCTTCGGGTGCTCCCATCGACACTTGGTGATAATACTCCATACGCATGGATACATCATACCAATGGATGATATTGTAGCTGGGATTTTTTTTTTTTTTGCTAGCAAAATGAGTGCTGTAACATTTCACATCGCTTGCCAGAGAGGATAGTACTAGCACATCACTTGCAGGCCAAAGCTGGTGATATCTATGTACCGTAGTAACTGGCTCTATAGCTCTCCATTTAGGATAACCGTAATGCCGATTCATAAAAAAACAACCAGCAAATATTCTGTGAGCACAAAATTTTGTTATTTATAGGCCAGTTTCTCAATATCTGACATTTCTGCAAGAAACTTAGATATTATCTTCACTCTAGTCACCATGCAAACCTCCAAACGTATCTGCAGTCCCACGATATCTTGAAGACAAAAGAGACGATTAAACTCCCTGGGTAATCACAAAAGTGCCGAATGATAGTGGAATGGTCGGGAGGATGTTTCCTATACCCGCTGAAGCACACGCCCTCTTGGTGAAGGTCATCAGACCTCAGCTTGTGTTGGACCATTCCCAACTTCTCGCCTTTGGGGGAGGAAAGCATTCATACCCCAGCTGCAGAGTCCCTTCAGCCTGCGAGAAGCAGTGCTCATTTTCCTCTAGGTGTGGCAGTCAGCGTAGACACTTGGCTCTGTAATCGATTTTATTCCATTTTATTACTCTCGGCTCTTCCAGAGTATTACAAACTCTCAGGAGACCTTTTAAGACATCTGCTGATGCTTCACTTATAAATCAAATTTCCCCTTCCTGGGTACTCGGCTGGGTCCCATCTCCCTCCTGAGCTGCGGGAGCAAACTCCTGCTGAGCACAGCCTGGGAGCCGTGCGCCGAGGCCACCTCCACCTTCATGATGCCTCCCCAAAAAAGTTGTAAGGGGGAAATTTTCCCCGTGTGAGCTCAGGTTTTACTGGTCAAACTTTTTTTGTTACGGCTTAACAAGTTGCTTTATCACCCCGTCTCCCCAGATGGCAACTGCAACAGGTAAAACCAGAATTTTGCTGCTATATCTGGCTCTGCAAAAGATTTTTTTGAGGTGTGCTGTATCGGGTGGAGATAGCACCTCTTCACCCTCCTGACTGACAAGGCTGTGTCAGATGGTGTCTGGGAGTGTGGGCACGTTTGAGACAGGGGAAGGTTACTGGGAAAGAAGATATTTTCAAACAACATTTTTCTTGAATTGAAATTAAAAGCTGAAAAGATTTATTACAGTGGCATATTCATGCTGCTATATTTAAGGTGATGTCAGTGTTCTCAGCATAATCCTTCTTACGCACCGAGGATTAAAACTCAGCCATAATAAAGTGCTCTGAGCTGAAACTTGTCCTCAAATGTTTCCTACTTGAAGCATTAATTTTATTTTATGAAATTAAAAATAAAATTAATTCAAAAGTTCTGTGGGTTTGGAGATGAGAACAAGGAGGAATTCTGCCCAAAGATTTGTCCCTGCTGATTGCTAGCAAAGTCAAGAGACCCACACAGAGATGATGCTGCCAAGGTAGAAACATTTTCCTGCTTTTCTTACTTTGAGCATGGAATATCGGACCACGGCCTGAAAAAGTACCTTTACCTATAAACCGGTGATAAAAGAACAAACGAACACAAATTCTTGTTTGCACTGTGGCCCTGTCTGTGGTGCTCCACATTTGTGTAGAGGAGAAGGGAGCCAGAAACAGCTGAACTTTAAAAAGCCTTCGTTTCCTCCCCGGAGTGCATGCTTACTCTTGAATATGCTACAAATAATTAATAGGTTGTATCTGTTGAAACGATAAATAAGATGGCAACAAAGCTACTTTGCTTGTGTGGAAGGAACAAATCTTGACAAGGGAATTTGCATGTCTTTTTCCAGTGTATTGTAATTACCAAAAATACCTAGTTTCCTGAGTTCTCCTTGGTTCACTGGGCCAGCATTTTTACTCCGTAAGTTCAACTCTAAAATATGAACTTGAATCATAGTCCTGAGCACCCTAAAGAGATCTTGCATGATTGCTTTCACCTTTCAGCCAGGGGTAGGACTCCAGGTCAGGACTCCAGGCTGTGCTGGATCAGGAGAGTGCGTACGGGACAGGGAGTGCTCAACGAGCATGAGGGAGCGGGAGAAAACCAAGCTGACTGTGAGATGCCACCCCAGACAGCAAGAAATAGCCAGGTTTCCATTTCAGAGAGGCAAACACAGGTCTGGGTGATGTCAGGAAGGTCTCAGCAATACAGACCCTAAAGACTGAGATCTTGGACTTGCTGGAGGCATGAAAGGACTTGACAAAAGCTGCACATCTCATCATAGGGCTCTTAAATATGTATGTGTGTGTGTGTGTATATATATATCTATATATCATAGGCTTATATTAATCCAGGGCTATTTATCAGCTTTGCAGAGGAGCTACTAAACTCATTTCTCCATCTGCCTGTTCCTGGTAGCTATTCACAGGTCCTGAGTAAGGATCTCAAGAAGCAGCTACCAAAAAGGGTAGGAGACAAGCGCGCTTTTCCAGTAAGGATTTCTTCTTGCAATTAATACCTCCATAGATTAATTAGCGCTGATAACAACTGTTAATGGCAGGCTGTGGGAAGTTGCCGAGCACTTAACGATTGCCGTGGCTGCCTGCATAAAGTTACTCCCCCAGTCTGCATGTGACAAGCAGAGCACATCCAGCCACGGCGTGGTGCAGAAATGCAGGGGAAGAGAAGGCAAAGGGTGGTGGGAAGAGCAGCAAATGCATCCGATGTTTCCTACGTTGGCCACGCTCAAACCACAGCCGTTGGCGTCAGCTAGAAAGAAAAACTCGCGGCTGGGCTGGCCCTAGGCGCAGGCAGCAAGCCTGCCTTAATGTAGCCCTTTAGTCTGAGATAAGGATGAACTGAATCTTTGAAGCTGAGATTGTGGAAGGAGGGAAAAAATGATAAACCTAGTGAACAAGCCTACTGCGTATCATAGCATCGGAAAGGGCTAGAGTCGAAGGTGTCCATTTGATTAGTTTTAATACGAAACTCTCCCAAGAGCGTGCTCCAGCTGGCAGCTCCGTCTGAGAAGGAGGGAGGACCATGAAGATGGGTAGGTGTTCCTGGAGCAATATAATACCACAAGACTGTCCTTTCTGTGATTATGACTCCAAAATCTGGAATTCAGGGACACCATGGAGCATAAAGGTATTACGTATGCAATCTTTGTGTAATACATAGCCTGGAAATGTCAAATTATATTTACCTGAACAATCTTAATTTGATTCCTTTGGGCATACACATGGTTATATGATCTTTAAGCTAAATGTTCGCATGCTGTTTTTTCCCAAGGTGTCCATGTGCGCATAGTACAGAGCGCCCTTAAAGAGCACCTATTCAATATTTTATTTCCAGTAAACTACTCAAACACTGTTCTAGAGGCAATGACTAATTTCCTCTTAGGCTTGTCTATGGCATTCATCTGTTTAGCATTAATTTAGGAGAAGGGTAACATTATCGCCACTTTACAGAGGAAAGTGCTGAGTCACAAACAGAAAGTTCACCAAAATACACTGATTTGCAGTACCCAATTTTTGATGATGCAGAACTGGGTCTTTCACGCCCCAGGCTGCTTTCTCTCTCTGCCTGGATGCAACTGGGGTAGCTCAGCACCCCTCTAAGACCAGAGTGGTACCCCAACATGAGCAACTTGCATCTATTAATGACTCCAGAAATGTGTAGGAACTCCACATGGTGTAGGAACTGTGAGGGAGGTAGAAATGGGTACATCCTCCAGGTCTTTAGAGACTGTCTTAAATCCAGGACTACCTTTGTAGTTGCTTTTATTGGGAATTTATGGTTTGGCCTGAAATTTTGTGAGGGCGAANGGAAGAAAACAAGCAGTTTTTCCCATGTTAAAGAATGAACGGCAATCTGCTCTGTTAAATTTTTTACTATTACAGGGGAACGCGGAAGGATTTTATGCTGGGAATATGTCTTTTGCCTTTTGAAGTTCCCATGAAAATCTGTTCAAATTTGGCTGTGCTAAATGCATTTGTGAAATTACTATTTGCACATGCTCAGTAGAGACATTTTTTGATTTTTAGCAGCTAAAATCTCTCGAGAATCACCTGAGTAGCTCAGAGCTGTGCCATAGCCACAGGCTGATCATACTCCAGCCCGGGATGTCAGCGTGAAATGAGGGATGAGGTGGGCTTTTTCAAGAAGAGGAAGATTTCAGCCCTTTGGATGAACATGTGAATGGCACAAAACGGATGTCATTATACTTTCAAAACCCACAGATAGTATCAGTAGATACTGAACCAGAGTCTTTACAACTGTCTTTGCAAGCCAAGCAAAATTAATAGGAGGTGGAGCTACCAGACTGCCTGCAATACATTTGAGGAGCTGCTGCTCTCTGAACATGTCCCTTATTTGGAGGAGGTTTGTTGTGTGCATTGTTGGGGCAGTCCTCTTCCAAATTTTCCACCTGCAAAGCAGAAACCATCCCAGACATTGTGGTGCCGCACAACCTTTCCTCCCATCCTCCCCACTCCCTGCCTTTTGGAAAGGCAGCAACGCCTGCCCTTCAGCTGCCTTTTCAAATAATACGTGAGAGTTTGGAGCAAAGGGGAGACATCCTTGCTCAGGGACAGAGCAAACAGGACCTTTCCTTTGCATGGCACAGCCCCAAATGTGTCAACACACGGTCAGATCAGCAAAGGGGTATTTTACCTTGTTATGGCCACAGGGAGATAAAAGCAGCAACACTGCTAAACAGAATTAGAATTTATTTGTATGGCATTTAATTGTGCTGAATAAATGTCAGTGTGTTCTCAGTCTTGCCATTTGTGTTGGGGAAAAGAGAGCAGCTGTGGCTCTTCTCCCCAGCTCCAAGACTTCACACTCTCTTATTCTATAGTCAGGTATTCTCAACTACTTTTTATGAACTCACTCCATAAAGAGAAGTTTCTTGCCAAGAACCCCAAAGTAATTTATCTTTTAAACTCTCATCCACCATGACAACAAAGACAGAGACTTCATCGTTCCCAAAGGCAGAAGGCAATGAAGCAACAGCATTTCTCCCGGAAAGTTAACCAGAAAAGGTTGGCTGATACATTTTTCTCTGGGTCACTGGGATTTACCTACATGCTGTCCAACATTTCATGGGCTGCTCTTGCCATACGATGTACTTCGTATGTCCCATTTGGTCCCGTATCTTTTATGTCTCCCAGTGAGCTGCAGCAGATCTACCCTATAATAATGTTTAAATGACAGGGGGTTCTCACCTGTATTCTTTGAGACTCACTAGTGTCATCTTGCACGTGCACATCTGGCCACGTGCTCCAGTCTCAGCATGCACCGATACGTGGTGGATAATGGAAGACATTATGTCCCAGCAAACTGCAAAAGTCTGTTTGTTACAGATGCAGACACTGCCTGCTCTTTGGTCCCGGTGCAAGTGTCAGGAGGGCACAAGGGTCTGAGGGTGGAAAACTCCACATCTCACATTGCAGGACATGGTGGAGCTACATCGACTTGATGCCCAGCGCACACAAATTAAAACACATTAGACCTCCATGTGGGTATCCTCATTTATGAGGATTTAACTACAGTGAGCTGAGAGCCTCCATACAAGGGTTTCATCTCCTCTAGCTTTATACCTTTACCCTGTAATCTTCTTGGTTATGCTTGACCCAACAAGCCTGAAGCTGGCACCAACCTTGCATATCCTCTGCCTGCCCTCAGCTACGTACATAGCTTTGTCTGACACTTCTGCCTTCCCCCAGGGGCCTGTAAGGCTCAGGCAGTACTGCAGAAGTAGCAAGACTTTCCACAAAGAGCCTTTCCTGAATGTCTCCTTTGGGCTTTTTATAACCTGGTACTACATCAGCCATTCTCGCCAAGCTGCTGTGTGGGATAATGTGCACAGGCTAACATTGTTACATGCAAACACAAGTACTGGAGACGCTGACAGATGGAGGAATCACACTGTTTTGCAGGAAGGAAGGGCAGGATAGAAGCAGGAATATCAGAATGAGCCTTGCCATTTACATATAACAAGCTACAGCTATATTTGGATACGCTGCTGCATTCACAACCTTCCCAATTGCCAGGCTTTCAAATACACACATTACCACCAGAAGTGCTCGTGCTTAAGTGCTCCCATCTCTAGGATTTCCTTTGAAGTATCTGACTGAAGCAATGTAAAGTGCATTTCAATTGGCAGTGAATGCAGGTTAAATGGTAACAGCACAACAGATCCAGTGTTTGTTCCCTGGGTTTTTATTTTTACCAGTCTCTCTTTTTAAGAGAGTCGGTTACTTACTGTAACACTGCATTCAGGCACCTTCAGTCTATTAAGCCTCTTTCCTGACCCTCTATACAACTGCTTGAGGATGCTGTGAGCTGTATCAGTACTGCTTTAGTACACAAAAAAAGTGAGTAAATGCACCGCTGAGTGCCCAGGCTGAGCAGTAGGCGGTGGGCAAACTCACTTTAGAAATCTGTGCACTTGCATTTATCCTTGGCTACACCACCAAGCTGGCTGGAGACTGAGCCAATCGCTTTGGATCACTTTGGATTTGTGTGTCACCTCCCATACATGTTGATGGAGCATCAACTATTTAACCTTTAAATAGAGTACTTTTCCAATCCATTGGATTGGCTGAAGAACACATATTGTGCTAGCAAAATAGCCAAGTCTGCACTGAACAATGACATATCCCCACCTGCCCATGCCAGACACTTTCTCCGCCTCAGATCACTGAGCCACTGCTGCAGCATCGCTCTTTGAAAAGCAACCAAAAAATTCAGACTAGGGGAAGAGCTTAACCTAAGTCACGAGCATTATCCAACAGGTATCTTGCCCTGTCTGGTCCTGAACAGGATCTTGCTCATCAGAAAGAGGAAGGACCCACTGCAAAACCTGGGACTGAAGACTCCTGGTGGTTATTAAGTGGGCTAATTTTGTATTGGAGAAAGGACTGATCTAGGTTATGGATGTGCTCATATGCCATCCAGGTGTGTGGGGGGGTAGAGGACATGGATCAGCTGAAGAGGGACACAGGTTCAGATTCACTAGCCTGGATCTGGACAGAATTAACCCTTCCAGAAAATAGCAATATGTCTTTCCCAGGTGTGCACTTCATGCCGTAGGTTACATCCTCCTTCCACTTTTGTACCACAAAATTGGGCTGAGTTACTCTAAAGGTGACAGGAGAAGGGATCACATCCTAAAACCGCTGTGTAGCACAGTCAGGCTAAAGCTTTCCCCCAATCAAACCTATTTGTGTCTGTGTGTATGTCTATGAAAGAGAGATTTGAATTTAACTAGTGCAGTTCACTTCCGTGTGCTTCGTCCATGCAAGCTCAAGAGGATTTTCTTTTTTTTTCTTTTTAAAGCTGTAAGCCATTTATTTCAGATCCATCTTTTTGGAGTGCAAAGGGGGAAAAAAAGGAATGCTCTGCTAGGGATTTGCTGAACTGAGAACCTTACATCTGAGTATCTTCCGGATCTGGATGCTGGTAGCTTCTTATAGCTTCTTCATGGCTTCTCTGAACCTCCACCCATGATAGATGTTTAACATGCTGTAATGCATATTACTCTGTAATGACTTTGGTGGAGCCATTACAATGAGTTACACCAGTGACAGATTGATACTTAAGTCAGTATATGTTTGCATAATATCTGTCTACGTTCTCACATAGCCCCCCATTACCATAGTGTCGGCGCACATATAGCATAATGACAGCACGGAGAGCCATATGACTGGTGGGTTCAGCCCTATTCCCTGTCAGATATTGCCATGGTACCCAGAACTGAATCACTGAGTGTGTTTAAATAGGCAGACATTAATTTATATGGTAAATAATTATGAAATGGAGGAAATAAGTGACTATCATTGGCACTGATTTGATCTAATGGAGCCTCACACTAAATTGCTAATATTGCCCCTCCCCCACTTTTTTTCTTTTAAATGAGAGAAACAAATAAAAATATAAGCCTTTGTTCAACCTGCCTTCAGAACACCACTGCCAGGTACACGGTTTGCTGATTACGTACAAATTTACCTTACCTCCTCCCTGCTGCTTCTCAGGCTGGGGAACAGGATCTCTTCCTTTTGGTTTCAGTAGAGACTCGGTAACCTGAAAATTGAGGGAAGACACATTTATCGCTCTCTCCTAAACTCTCCTTTCCCTTTCTTATCTGGAAGAAGGCAGCTTTTGGTTCACTGGAGTGGAAGTCGGCTGTCCATTTCCTGATGGCAGCGAGGAGCAGACTCCCATCTGGTTGATGCAGATGCCACTGTTTTGACTTTATCCAGGTGGTCACCCTGCAAACCCTGTTGTGCCTAATTATTTAAGAGGGTTGTGAAACACTAGGTGATTTTATATACCATATGTGCTAGAAAACATAAGCATGAAGATGCTGTGACTTAATGATGTGGCAACTTCAGCTCTGAATCTTCTGTGTTTTACAGCTTAAATCTGACCTTTCCCTTTACTGTAATGCACTTTGTAGCATTTAGCAGGAAAGGAGAGCAAACAGAATTGAAGATGGGGAGGTTATCGGCAGCGGTTACGGAGCCATCCTCCATCCTCTATCAAGATAAAGCACTTGACTCAATTTTAGAATATCCATCGTAGCGGGGAGAGGGCAGGAGGAAAGGGGGAGAGAGCCTGTCCTTTAAATGGGATTTCAGGATTTGGAGTGCAGAGACTTCCTTCACGGTGTTAGAGCAAATCACAGACCTTCTTCTTCAGAGCAAAACAACAACACACCAGGTCTCCTGCTCTGGTTATTAATTTATTTATTTCGAACGCGCATAGTTTGTTGCTTTGACTTCTCAAACAATGGGAAGGTACAAGGAGGGAAGGATAATAAATTGCATTCCCTCCTTTTTGCCATCACAGGAAACCTTGAGGGACTGTTCAGCAAGCTAGAGCTCTTATCTGCCTTTGGGCGATCTCATTATCAAACCTTCATTTTGCTCCCCAGCAGGAGAGATGGCCTGCAATGTATCATAACCTCTACTTATGAAACTCACACTCCAGAAATCTCTGATAATAGGCCAGCTAAAATGGAAAACCAAAGAGCAGGCAGTAGGTTTTCAGTCACCAACAAAGACTATACACACACATGCACAGGCAGGCACCGAGACACCCTTATGTTTATTTATATTTCTATGCATCAGTCCAACTCTGATGGCACCTCCCAGAACTTAAACCACAAATCTAATATGACTAACATTTTCCAGCATACTTTGAATAATATTTTCAAATAAGCCCATGTGATATAGAAGCCTGTGTCCCATCTACAGCGAGGTCAGTGAAATCAGTGGGAATTATGACCTATCTAACCTGCTCAGGTGCTTTTATAAATCCCATTAAACACTTATTCAAAGACTGTTGAAAATAGGAGCTGTAGGAACGTAAGTTCCTGAGGGTACAGAGAAAAAGAGGAGAGGAGGAATAAAGAGAATCGGGTTCCTAAAACACTTGGACACTTTGATTATATTTATTTTCAATTACTTTCGTGTTGCTAACTCTCCTGTGAGCATTTTCCCCCAATGGTTTAACTCTTCGACCGCACCAGTGTCATTTGTGATGCCACCCCCCAACTCATCCTTCAGCCATCAAATCCTCCATTTCTGAACCCTTCATCTCTTTGTAGGCAGTTCAGAAATAAATCGGTTTGCAGCATTCCCAGGGCAACCCCTTCTGGGTATGGGAGAGAGAAGATGAGAGATTGAGGGCCCTCCACTGAAACAGTCCTATTAGCCACTCAATCTTGTTTGCATCAAGATACCTCCAGCTCAAGACCCACTTGTGAACTGTGATTCCTCCCATTTCCTCCCCATGAAGAAAATTTACTGCTGGCCCCTCTCAGCAGTGAATGCTCACCTCCCTCTGAGCAGCCAGACATCACCAGCATGCCTGCTCACTGCTATGCAGTCATGAATATCAGCCTTCTGCAAAGCACCGTGTCTCATCCAAGGGTTGGAAAATGGCACTGGAAAGCCAAGAGATGGAGAGGAGGGGTGGGCAGGGGATCTGGGGAGTTCAGCTGCAAATCCCAGAATTCACGTCCATTCTGCCTGGCTTAAGCTACGTACCCTGCAAACCACCACGCCCTGCAAAGTGATCCAGCCTGCAGCTGGCCCTGAGGGCACAATCACAACACACACCCAAGATCAGGGCTTCTCCAGTAACTTCCCGCCCCATCTTGGGAAGGTAAAGTGTTCATCTCATATCAAGGGTAAAGGGGTCCTTCTGAGCACAGAAAGATCTCCAGAAGGACTCCTTTGAATGCACAGCCCCACTAAGCCGTGCATTCCCACTTGCAGGGCTGCATCACAACCTTTTTCCAGCTCCCCGAGCCTCCATCAAACGTTGCTGCTCTGCCACGGACAGGCTACACTGCTCTTCCGCAGGCAGGGGATTAGGCCATGCGAAACAGCTACTGCTCCGCGTCCCTGGGCCACCCAGATCCCCATCACGCAGCCATGCCAGAACTTCTTTATCACAACCTGAAAAACGTGGCAATCCAGGCTATGAACTTAATTCTTATCTCCTTTTGCTGTACCACTGGGAGACATTCTGGATCAGAAAGAAAACGGTTTGAAGGTGAAACACCTGGAAACATCAAAAATCCTTCCCCTCTGTTTTTGTTTCCATTTTCCTATCAGTAAGAAGGGTTAGCAATGGTCAGTTGGTCTCCTTCACTACTGCGGGTGATGCAAGAACGTATTCACACTTGTAAAATCTCCCTAGGCATAACACGCTGCCGAAAATATGATAACACTTTTAATTATATTTTAATATATCATATGGATTATATTTTTAATACCTTAAGAAATAATCAGCCTGAAAAATCCCAGCTAGTGAGGAAATAAATACAGAGGACAAAAATATTAAGATATGAAAAGATTTCTTTTATTAAAAGCTAAATAGCTCTTGTTTTTAAATTCCCATTAAACAGGAACACATATTAGAAAATAATCATTAAAAAACACAGGGAGGCACCTAGTTACCTGAGTGGACCTCATTGGGATAGGTTGTCCTTGCTCCTACTGGGCTGAACAAAGGAGTAAAAGTGATAAGAGTCCCCCCTCAGCCTCCTGCACTGGATCTTAGATATGGGGCAATGCTCATCCAGGGGTGTTTCCCCAAACAAACAGAGGCAGAGAGGGAAGCAGGAGCTCTCCTGACACCAGGCCTTCCACTGCAGGGGGAGGTCGGCCACCGACGCGGTGGGAAGGGAAGCATGCTTGGTTCCCCCTTCCTTCCTACGCACAGGCTGTAGCATTATAACTGAGCTCACCGCCGCTGTACACACCAGAAGGGTGAACAGGAACCAGGTCACACATACTCTTATGGCACCAAAATGACTTTTTTTTTGGTTAGATTAGAGGTTTTCAGCTCCAATGCCTATTAATCTAGTATTTTTCAGAAACACCACAACCCCTCTTAATAGCACACAGGATGAAGTTTGGCTTTTCTTTCATGGAAAGCAGAATGACTCACTGCTAAAATGGCCAGGGCTGAAGTCAGATCTGCCCGGGCAGACCCTGCAAGACTTCACATGAAAACAGGAGTATTATCGATAAAGTCAAGCCTACTTCAAATGAACGCGCGGAGACCTTTTCTTTAGAAATGGGCGAGGATATTGGTGGAATTCAAAGCGGTCCCCTTTTAACAGAGGCGTTTGAGCTCTTCTCAGGGGCTCTTTTGCAAACGACAAAACACTGAACCCTAAAAACAACCTCTCAAGGCAGCAGATCTCCTCTGCTCGCAACAGCCTCCACTTCGCGTTTCACACCAATGCATTGGTTGGATTCCAGGGAGCTGGAAGGAGACGGAGCTCATGCTCGTTCTCCTCTCCCATGCTAAGGGCAGGTAATTATCTCTGCATTCCTGGAGGAACGTTACAATAAATATGGCTGTCATTTTTCATTACTGCATTGTGAACAAAGGGAACAAAGAGAACAAAAGAAAGTGTGGTTTTGCTAACCTGGGCTTGCATGTGCTTGTACATATGCAAGACATAAGTAGAGGGGGAGAGTTTATTGCTATTATTTACTGTGGATATACCAATCTGGGTGACTGTCTCAAAATTTAGCAGTTTTTTTAACTAATTAAAAATCATTCACTGGGAAAATCCTTACCTCCTACTTGCTGTCCCACCATCAGGGTTCTTGTCTTGAAATGGAAATTATTTGAAAGGCAAGAAATGTAAGCATGTCTCCCTAACTTCTAACCTACAAAGCACAAATATTCTCTTTCTCTTTTTTTTCTCCCCATTTGACCTCCTCTCAGTAGTGGCTAGATTTCTGAATTTATCTTGATGACCATTATCTTACCATGTCAGAAAATATGGCAAAGGAATGAGTGTAAATAAAAGTACTGAGAAAATGTGTGTGTGTGTGTGTTAGTTTTTTCTCTCTGTAGCCATCTTTGCACTTCTGTTTCAATGCAGACAAGATAAATTAAAAAATGGCCAATACCCCCAAACACTGAGAGTATCTGATCTGAGACACAGCCAGCTCAGAGTTCATCTCTACGCCTGCGTATTTTTTTGCATGGTTCCTAGGTGTTTTTACTGACTAACTGAACAGACACTTTGATTTGCCAAACTGTTATTAGAGAAAAAAATTAGAAGGTTCGCAGTGTTCACACTGACTGCAAAATTATCTCCTGAGTTGCAGAAAGAACAGTTTGCACTCATCTGGCTGAAGTCTAGCAGCAAATGGAAAATTACGGTGTAAGCAAAATTTCCCCTGGCAACTGTCTACGTATGAAACATCAAACTCTGGAAAGGACTGAAAACCACGTAGGTCACAACAGTTACTCGTGTACGAAGGATCCCAGAGCGGAGTCTTGCCTTTCCCTTTCTCTGGTAATAGTTCTCTGAAACTTTGCTGAGATCTAGTAGTGACAAATTCATTTCTGTTATATCCAAAATTCTATACTCAGTCTTCCACGCTGTTTTCTACAGCTTTTACATTTACCCTGCAAAGCCCCTCCTTTTGCTTCTCAGCTCTTGACAGGTATGGTTGTACTGTCACTTTGACTACCCTCTTCTCCACCCTGAGGCTCTGGTCCCTGATGGTCTCTGTTGCACCCATGCTGGTTTGCTACCAAGATCCAACTTACAGAGACCCAGGCACCAGCTGTTTGCTAATGTCTGCACCAGAGATACCCTTTGAAATTCCCCTCCCCACAGCACCACTAAAACACCAGCCCCACAAGGTCTTGCATCCTCAGACTCCTTGAGCAATTCCTGCCTTTAACTACTCTGCAGAAGTCCACAGCTGTCAAGCTGCTGCATGTTCCTCTGTTATTTCAGGTCCAACATACTGAAAAACAGTATATTTATATCTATATCTATATATAGATATCTATCCTGGAGCTACAGTGGCTCTACATGGGCCCAGAGATGACTTGGGAGAAGCTCATCCACCCCAGAAGATACTGGTTTCCAGCAATGTGGACAATCTGCACCAGCTGTCATGGGGCGAGCTGGGTTCTCTCCCAGTACTGCACACAAAGACTGTGCACACACATGAGCGTCACGGGGCTGACGCTCAGCTGCAAGAAAGCTTCGCGATGGACATTTCTACGCTGTATGCAAAGGTGCAGACGCATCCAAGCTAGGTCCCCACCAACTTTAGCTGTGGTAGCACAAAGCTCAGCGATCTAACTGGATTAGTTTCTCTGTGGCTTCAAGGAGGGGCAGCACAAAAGCTGTGTAAAGCAACTGCAAGCCCATCTCTGTCAGAAGTGCAGGAAGCGAGTAACTGGAAATTGGCGAAAAGAATTTTCTGAAATAAAGAACATCTCCGATGAGAAACGAGATCTTTCTGATTCGCCACTCTCTCTCCTCTTATCTGGTCTCAACCTGTTTGCTCTAACAGGCACCTTCTTGTCAGTAGCCACAATGACATCAATTGAGTGGGAGTGCAAAGCATCAACATTACTTGTGAGAACAATTCAGTTAGGGAAGGTTGCTCTGCTGGTAATATTAGAATCAAAACATTCAAATGCAAAGACAGAGAGGCTAACAATTCAATTTACGCCATGAATGCTGAACAGCGCATTAAGCAAATCAGTTCAGATGGCTCTGAGTTGTTCTTGTTTAAAGAAGATCAGAAAGAAAATTTCAAATCCTGTACCACATCTAAATGCAGAGCTGAAGCACTAAAACAGTCACTATTGTTATTTTTATTCTACTGCATTTAACGCAGCCGATCGGTGTTTTGCTGCTGCCCTGTGGTCCATAGGGAACTGCTGTGGTCCTTTACAGATCTTTTCAAAAAAAGGAATATCAAGTTTACCATGTGGTTACACCTCATGTAATGGGCTGGAAGGAAGACATTTTAGGGATGCTAATGTTACTTTTTCCCCAAATATTCCTCTTTCATAAGATCATCCACAATATAATACACTATAAGGCTTCCAGCAAGAGTTTGCCATTTCCCCCACAGTTTTGGGCTCAGATTTCCAAAGGACTGTGAGTTTCCAAAGTTGCAAATAGCCATTCCAAGGATTTTTGAAGAGCTTTAAGCAAGGTTGGTACCTAACCACGGCAGGTTATGCTAATGCCAACTGTTCCATCAGGACCTGGAGGTGTTCCCCCACCTCGGACACACTGCCTTGAGTCCTTCAGCAGAGCAAAAAGTCTGTACAAACAAGACATGCATAGCAACACTCTTTCCATAATGGACCTGGTCTTGGGAGAAAGTCTCAAAATGTTCCTGGACTCAGCCCTCAACCCTGGCCCGTGCACTCCAGGGGTCTCCAAATACTGCAGCAGGGTATATAATACTGCACATAACTAGGCAGGCTGAAGACTTGGATGAGAACAAACCCTTACAGCAAGACCTAGATCAGATTGTAATTTTATAGCTGAAAACACCCCTTTCCAAAAAATTGAGGAGATGGGAGGAAAGCCTCCAAAACGGAGGTGTGGCGACAGCAGGGCTGGAGGCAGTGCAGCCAGCCCCAGAGTCAGTAGCGCTGCACCGTCCCCACGGTGCTGTGTGCTCCCAGGCAGGGCTAATTAGCTCTTGTTGAGCACCACATTAGCACAGCGAGACAGAGCTGGGGACTTGCGCTCGCTTTCCCACATACCCCAGCTTGCTTGGAGCTACACTGTGCCACTTGCAAATGTTTTAAGATTCATTAACCTCCCTCTGCACTCCCCAACTAGAGAGACAATATATCAGGACAGGAAACCTGCAGCAGCAGTGAGACAGACAGGATGATAATTTCTCACCCATTCTCCTTTCCTCTGCTCTAACACACTCTAGATAATCACACCTGAAGCTAGATTAGACAGGGACAAAATTAACTGGAACTAGAACTTGGTCCTCACACGTTTCTTGCTTGTATCTACACAAGGCACCGCGACCCTTCCCCATCTGTCACCTTGTCCGTACGTCAGCCGTACTAGCTAACAGCTCAACTTCACCACGCCATGCAAGCCTGTTCTGCTGTTAAGCTAAAAGGATATTGAGACATTAACAGTTACGTGCATGCTGTTCTCCACCCCTGTGCGTGCAAGCCTGCACGTGCAAGAGGGGACGTAGGCAATTGGACACCCGGTTATCTGAGTCCTGTGTGCATTCCCAGGCAGGCGTGGAAATTCAAGGTGTGTTTTTCCCATGTCTCTCTCTTTTTCCAAGACTCAGGAAGTCAGTGTCTACAATTTAACCGTCTCTGCAGCGCTGTTATTCTGTTGTTTATGTCTTAAAGGTATAGAAAATATTCTTGAGAAAATGAGCATGGTAATGAATTCTGTTTGTCTTTATTTTTTTCATAAATGATCTTTTGAAAACTAGTTTTCTTTGGTCAAAATAGAATCTCCTCAATTTTATGAAGGTTACTGGGAATTATACTGGTCTACTATGCTTTTCTGGACCTGAATTAATAGTGACTAGTTTGACACATATTACTTAGTTTACCTAGGTAGGGTATTACTTTCTTATCTAACTACATTAATTGATTCTACATCACTTAATAGCTCAATAGCTTATCAGGTTACTTCACTCACTAGACGAGCTAAATGTCTGGAGGCAATTAGAGTGTCATTCTCCGTAATAACAAGTTTCTTTGAGAAGTTGCTGATGAGGTTCTTTATTACACAGATTATAAAACGTATCTTCATACTGTTATAAATATAGGTACAAATTGAAATTGCTTACCAGGAGTCCCTCTTCCCTAGCAACCAGGCAGATTTTAGGCTCTTTTTAGGAATGGTTGTTTTCTCCCCTTCCTCCCCCCGCCCCAATGCTCCCTCTGCCTTCCTCGTGATCTGTGTCCAATTTTCTGTCACTCAGAGGTGATCTACGACCACGGAGAATCTGTCACTACATCCCTTGCAGTTTGCCATTCTCAATGTTCAGTTCATTTCGAGGATGTTACCTCCGGGGCACCAGGGCTCAACATCACGGTTTAATTATGGCTGCTCTTCTCCTTGGCTGCCACTTACATGATAAGTGCAAAGCCGGAGAGGAGCTCTTCCCTTTCACATTTCCATACGCCGACAGCCGTGCCGTACGGGAGGTTACACACAAATTCCCAGTCTTGCCCCGGCAGAAGATCTGAATGACCTGTGCTGTCTTCCACCCCATCACTCCCACTGCAGCTTTCAGCTTCAACTTAGTTACCTGGTTCATTTCTCACCTAGGTATCTGAAAAGCCATTAAACCTGTTTAATCCTGAACAACAAAGCGCCGTGGGTGGAGACCCCTCTCTGTGCATCTCCAAATACACTCTGGAGCCCAACAGAAACCTGAACACATTTTGCTTACTACTGCATGCATTCAAACACTAATAAGTGCTTCTTTCCATGGATTAAATTAATTTGTAAATTAACATTTAATAAATTAAAATTAAGTGGAAGATCATTAAATCAATTTGGTAAGCCGTCTACAAGGCTGAGTTGTATGTGGGAAAGAGCCCAAACCCAAT
The DNA here is from genome assembly GCA_013389945.1 of Fregata magnificens. Lineage (NCBI taxonomy): Eukaryota > Metazoa > Chordata > Aves > Suliformes > Fregatidae > Fregata > Fregata magnificens. The sequence goes on along the minus strand of WAAD01027707.1, from coordinate 187,092 downwards.
ACAACTGATGCCCACTTTCATGCAATCCCCAAACCTCTCTGCACTCTACAAAGCCTAAATCAATATTTTCTTATCCCAAACCAGTGTCCCACTTTTGGGCAGCGAGGAAAGCGAGCAGAGGGGGAAGTGGGGATTTAAGAGATGGGCTTCGGGCTCTGGTGATGTTAGCACCGTGCAAAAGGGACAGTCGAGAGTCTCAGTGATCAGCCCCCAGGCTCCCGCTGGCTCAGCCTCCAAGCACTCTGCTCCCCTCACCTGCTTCTCTCTGCTTCGTCAAAGCCAGCACTTTAACGCTAAAAATCTCTTTGGATTACCGGAGCAGTTTGGCTGCCTTTCTGTGAATGCGCTAGGAAGGCTCCTCTGATTGTCACACAAGTGACAATTTGCTGCGGTGTCTGTGGTGGCAGAGGTGCACGAACGGTGACCCTGGGTCTGCTCCTCACTTGCAGCTTTCCAGTTGCCTCTGGAGGAGTTTGAGAGGGTAACAACAAATCCCTGCAAAAAGACACTCCTTTGTGGCACTTTATGACTGCAGGGCTGCTGGACCTGGGGTAGCTACAGTCACGAGCTGGATGGAAAGTTTTGCTAACATGTAAAATAACCATTATTCGTGGATTCTCTTTGTTAAAGCAGAGGTTTTCGATAATTAAGATGCACAACTCCAATTTGCTGCAGGGGNCCCCCCCTCGGCAAAGATGTGACCAGAACACCACCCGTCCCTGAAGATCCCAGAGCCATGCTTGAAGGTGAGAGTCCAGCTGCAGGCTCGGGTCTCAGAAGAAGCGGCCCTTAAGCACATACAGACTTCGCACTCTTGGAGGTGGGCGAAGGGGTCCTTTGCCCCATTGGGCTCTAATTGTAGACCTGGCTGAAGTGCAGCGGCTGCAGAGTCCTGCTGTCAGGCAATGCCCAACCAATATTTTCAATTCTTTGCTTGGGTGCATTGAATAACAATCAAAAATATTCAAAAGGTTAGATTTCATTTTGATCAAAAGCACCAACAATGCTACTCCAGCCTCTCCAACCCAGACTTTAAAAACAGTCAGCTGGGAACAGGGCAGAAGCATGATTTTAAATGGCAAAGGAAAATCCTTTATCGTGTTTTTTCTTTTACCCATTCTAAATCTTGCTGCTATTTCTCAGCCCTCTCCTGTGGCTGGGCAGGGGATTGAAGCTGCCATTAATAGTGCTCTTTCTTCTGTTTCTTTAGGAAGGTTTGGGGTTGCTGCTGGAAAAGCTGCAGGAGCTATAGGAAGATGGAAAGACTGGTGGAATTAAGGCAGAGGCTGTTTAGGTATTGCTTGTGATCTTGGTTTAAAGGAGGAGAAACCCTGTCTCCCTCCACAGAGGGAAAAGTCTTGATCTCTTCTGGGTTCCTGATAAACGTCCAAGGGAGCGGTGGCTTTTTCATCCCACATGGAGGCTTTGCATATAAGGAAAACCAGGAGCCCTTGGCCCCTGGGATGGGGCAGAAGAAGGCGGCAATGCCAGGTCCCATCCCAAGTGCTCAACTCCTCCGCTGACATAAGCATCTCCACCTTGATGCACATCACAAATCCCGTGTCTCCCCTCAAAAAGCAGTTCCTCTAGGCTCATTCTTTGGGAGCTGAATGGCTGAGGAAACTGTGTGTTTTACTTTCAAGTCCCCAATTCTCATCCATTTTTTATACAAACACCCTCCTGTCTTAGAGAATAAAGACATAGCACAGAGCACCATGAAGAGATGTTGTCCTGAGCTAGCAGCTCCTTTGCCTGGCAGCTCCCCATGACCAGGAAACACCAGGGCTCTGAGCCTGCAGGAAGGTGCCTACAAGACACAAAAGCAGCCTCCAAACTGCAGAACCGCCTTTCTGTGCAATCACAGCAGTCCTACGTGAGCTACGGCTATGCAGCTCAGCCCAGTGCTTTTGCTCTCTGTGCCTCCTATCTTTGGCATTTAAGATGTTCAGTAATTTTCAGAGGACAAACAAACAAAACCCTTGCGATTCTCCTTTAAATAGTGTGCAAGATCCACGGCTAGTTGATATTCACCAGCAAGAGATGTCTGCTACCTCAGAACAATTAGTCTAAAATATTTATCAGAAATAAGTGTTGGGTTTTTTTGTTCAAGTTTTTGAAGTTATGAGGCCTCAGATGGGATTAATGGAAATTTTAATTAAGATATGGAAATAAGCTGCTTTCTCCCTGTCTCTCTGAGACTGCAGGGAGTTAACATTATCCTCAACAGCATGTCTCAACCTGCTGGGGGAACCATTTGCGAGATGACTTTGTTTTTAAGTTCACCTTAGACAGAATGTTTAGCCGGGAATTTGATGTGAACCCTAAGTCCATGTCTGCAAATAGCTGCTCTGCCCCCGAGTATCACGATGGATCCCCCTGCTCTCTTGCACCACGGGGGCAGTCAGAAGCGCCAACCCCTTTCCCACTGCAGGGAAAAGCTTTCCTGAAGGAGAGGAAGGGGTTTAAATCCTTTTATGTGTTTTCCGACATGCATTCTGGCCATCTAGCTGATTAGCTCAGCTCCATTCATAAGGAGAAGACAAGCAAGAATTGAAGGGGAAGCCGCCGAGGAGAGGAGCCCAGTGACAGCCACGGGGCTGCGGACAGCCAGGCTGTTGGGAAGAGCATCCCCGGAGGAGCAGAGGCTCTGCTTCAGCACTCCTCCAGGCTCATGCTGGTTCAGACGGGACTCTGACAAGGCTGATGCTAAAGCAGAAATGAAGCACTGATGATTTTAGGTCTGATCAGTGGTGCAGAGCTCCCCTGATTTCATTCAGCAATCACGGTGCAAATGCCCAACACCAGCAGACTAAGCTTCCCCCTCTTGAAACACTGCTGTTATTCTTGGGAAAACATTTATTTTATGGATGTTTGCCCTCTTTACACCGCAGCAATGCTAATGGTGTGAACAGAGCTTTATTTGAAGGTAAAGGATTTTAATTCAAGCCTTGGAGCAACTTTGGCCTCTAGTTTTTGAAGATTTCATTGGAAATCAGAAACCCAAGTATGCTGAAGAGCTGGATTTTTGCACAGAACCAGAAAATGTGACTTACATGGAGAAGGTGTCTCAAAATATTGAGGAAAGATGTCTGCAGGAACTGCCTGGAAGCTTTTCTGCTTTCTCTTCCTCCTTTCTCCCTTTAGTCTGTGTAGATAAATCTCACTTTTCGCAGTCTAAAGATGAGGGAAAGTGAAGCACATAGGCACCTATATTTTTCAAAAAGAACTATATTTTTGGATGCTTGACTTCAGAAAATGATGGCCTGGCTTCCAGATGCACTAAACATCATCTGTATTTCTAGGTGAGCTCAACAAGAGGAGAAGTTTTAACAGAAGACCATTTTAATTCTGTTTCCAAAGGTAGTGAAAAGTATCTGATAAAAGTATTTCACATTATTCATATTATTTTGCACCCTGTGGCATCACACTTCAATTCCTACTGAGACGAAAAAAGTTGTTTTATTTATGGGAAACAAGTCTCATTCCCAAATCTGCTAAACCAACGGAAGCACTTCTGAATGCACTGTGAGTAACTTACTTCATGTGAGGATCAGTGTCGTGGTTTAACCCCAGCCAGCAACTAAGCCCCACTCAGCCGCTCGCTCGCTCCCCCCGCCGTGGGATGAGGGAGAGAATCAGAAGGGTAAAAGTGAGAAAACTCGTGGGTTGAGATAAAGACAGTTCAATAGGTAAAGCAAAAGCTGCACACACAAGCAAAGCAAAACAAGGAATTCATTCACTCCTTCCCATGGGCAGGCAGGAGTTCCGCCATCTCCTGGAAAGCAGGGCTCCATCACGTGTAACGGTGACTTGGGAAGACAAACGCCATCACTCCGAACATCCCCCCCTTCCTTCTTCTTCCCCCAGCTTTCTATGCTGAGCATGACGCCGTATGGGGTGGGCTATCCCTTGGGTCAGTTGGGGTCAGCTGTCCTGGCCGTGTCCCCTCCCAACTCCTTGTGCCCCCCCAGCCCACTCGCTGCTGGGGTGGGGTGAGGAGCACAAAGTCCTTGGCTCTGTGTAAGCACTGCTCCGCGATAACGAAAACATCCCTGGGTTATCAACCCTGTTCTCAGCACAAATCCAAAACACAGCCCCATACGAGCTACTGTGGAAAAAATGAACTCTATCCCAGTCAAAACCAGCACAATCACAAAGTAACTTATGAGCATTACTTAATCAAGTACTGAGACCTAAACATGAGCTATCTAGGCATTTATATACCAAGCCCACCTTACTGACAAGGTGGGGCTAAAAGGCATGAAATGACTTGTCCAGGGTCACAGACAAGTCCATAGCAATGCTAAAACTGAAATTCAGTAGTTCTTTTTCTCTTTCTTCAAACCCAGAGTCTGTCCTTTAGCACTGGGAACAAAGGAAAAAGGAAAAAAATAAAAGGAATAGATGTATTAAGGATGCCCAGATGTTCTTGACACAGAGGGCATAGGTCAAATCTGAGATCCTATTTCAAAATCTAGAGAAAATTACCTTTCCAATGACATGTGGCGTGACCTTCAACTCCTAATAGTCTAGGAGCAGTCCATTTCTGAACGTTTGGATCATGCATTTTACATTTAGGATCTCTAAATCATCTCTTATCATTTACTTACTTCTCTCCAATAATGAACACTATTTTTCTGCTGTATCTCTCTTTTTATGTGGGCTGCATCCTGCTACACACTTTTCAAAAGCACATGAAAAATCTCAAAGCACAAAACTGACATTTAATGCAAGACTTGGGTATAGTTGCTGATTACCGCTCGCTTGTATGTTTTGTACAAAATGGGCAGACAGACTGCAGAAGGCTGGAAGGCATTAAGCAGAGGTGATTTTGAGGGGATCTCAACCAAATTAAACTTTTTTTCAAGTAAAGCCCAGCAGGGGATAACAAAAATTAGGGTTGGATTTACTAAAAATGAAGTGCTCCAGTGATTAAAAAATGGTTGGCTGCAAAACCCCAAAATGCATTTGATTGTGAAACAGCACCAAGCCAAGGTAGTGTAGCTTTAATAAATTGTGTTGCTAATTACAATTATTTCATAGTATCTCCATTTGTACAATAAGGATGGAACTGTTTCATGACAATTTACTAGTGTATATGCACAGATATAGTGTATTTTAATCTCCTTTTTTTTTTTTTTTTGCCAATTGGTTCTTCCAAATAGGAAAAAACGATAATCGTTATCTAAGCTCTTGACTTCCCTTGACTTAATTGCAATCTAAGCCTGCTTCTAATCTGTACAGATCACGGTTGCACAATTTGGAGTTTAATTTGAACCCCTGGTGAATACATGCGCAGAGGCTGGAGGGTTTGTGTGTGCACACGTTTGTGTGCTTAGTGGTTTGAACGTACCATTTTTTTTTCCAAAAAGCTTGCAGAAAAAGGTCTATCTTTTCCCTGTTAGCACATGCAGCACCTGCCTGCCTGCCAGTATTGCAGCTTTCTAAAGGATCAGGATTTTTTCCACAACTCCGTCTTTCATGACATAAATAGTTAAGAGCCTTTGAGGAAGAAAACCATAACTTGCTGAGAGTGGGGAAGACTGGAGCAGTTCTTCTGTGCTAGGTCCACAGAGTGTGTCATGCCCCTGAGCTAGGGAGAAGATCCCTTTGTGCTTCATGCCTGATACTGCAAAGCTGTCTAAGAGATCTGGATGCCTAATTCTTAGTAGAATACTAAACTGAGGTTTTTCTTACACATCTTCACCTCACATGTGCCTCAGGAGGATTCCTCCATCCATTTAGAAATACTGGGAAGGGGATCTCAATCTCTGCATTAATGTGGCTCAGCTGGGGAGAACAGGCAACACAGATGAAGTAAGAAGCAATGTTCCTAAAATTTGAACCAACCCACTTTTGAAGCTCAAGAGAGATGAGTTACCTATTTTTCTATTTTTTTGATTATTATTTTTAAAGTATCTGCCCATACTACATCAGGTTGAAAATCCAAGGCGCTGAAATATCTCCATGTTTGGTGACTGTACCTAAATAAGAGCAGAAAGACTGTGTTTGTCCCTATAGGAACTGCATCACCTGCACAGTCACGGAATAAGGTCAAAACAGCTTCTCCTGCCGCGGAGGAAAACACACTATCTCGTCCCCCGCTCACTTACTAACATAAAAGCAAAGCCACACACACTGAAAAAATATTTGCTATGCTTGTAGCTAAGATTTAGGTTGATTACTGCTGAAATAAGACTTCCACAGTTTTAATTAGCTACAGGGTGGGGGCCTAGCTCATTACTCTGAAAATGTAATGATGCTTCCGCTTCCATTTCTACAATCAGGTTCTTCTCTTTATGAAGGGGCTTCTGGCATATTAAAGATGGGCTGTGAGCTAGTCAAGCCACATCCACCATTGTTGGACCAGTTTGGACCTTGATGTGGGACTGTGGCTGGACTCCATCCTCTGTGCCAGCCTGGCAGAGGCAGCCTGCAGAGCTGAGCCAGGTTTGGGGGTGAGCTCTGCGCTGGGTTCAGAGGCAGAGGCTGACCTGCACCGGATTTACACCTCCGTTGTCCTCATCTGGGTCTTGCAATCCTGCGGTGCCTGCTTCAGCACTCCCGATACCTTGCCTGAGCTGAACTCTTGTTCCAAGAACAGATCCCCAAACCCTCCTGCACAGTATTTTTATCTGCAGTATATTCAAGGTCGTAATGAGCTCAGTATTATCCTCAGCTGAAATGATACATTGTCCAAGCTTTCTGCAAGCACGCTCTTACATGCCCGGAAGTCCCGGTGTCTGATGATTAGCAACGAGTCCAAATGGGGACTAAGAGACAAGCGATGAAAAATGTCCCCAGAAGACAGGGAGGCTGAATATGAAGGAACGAATCCCTTTAAGGTGCCCTGAGAGTTACTTTTAGGACCGTGATAGCTCCATTAGTTGTATCTAAGGTGCCACTTCTCATTTCATGCTACAGTGAAGTTTTCCTTTGACCGGCAGTGATTTGCACAACTTGTGGAAGTTTCTTTCTCAGTGCTGGCACATTAAAGAAAAAGGCTATACGGCCCTGCAGGCGAGATCCAATATTTTGTTGTCATGTACGATTGCCTATTGACTGTGAAAAAGCAAATAACACAGTCTGAACCATGCAAGCTTTTGGATACCTGCATTCAAGCCTGTCTTGCTGCTTAAAAAGAGACCCTTTGGTAAGTGTTTGGGGGAGGATCCCATTTTGCCTGACCCCAGAAAATGTGTCAGACTCTCCCGGTTAAGAAAAAGGGTGTCTGTCTTTTAACTCAATTAGCAAACACTGCCAGCTCTGACAGTCCCTAGCTCAGTCCCCAGGCTGTCAGCTGCTGGTCCAATTTTAGTTGTGTGTACTATCTAGATAGCAAATTTATTGATGAAATATGGTCGTAGGTGTAAGAAAAACTTGGAGGATCTGACACAGCTTCTTGAACCTATACTTATGAAGACTAATGTATATCTTGATGAACTGGCAAATGCATGTTTCTATCCCTGAAGGTTTGTGTATGTGAAAAAAAAAATCTGCAAAAAAGGTGCTGATACTTTGAATGTTGGCTTGGTTTTTTTGTTTTTGTTTTTTAGTCCTGCTGCTGTCTGAAAAAAAATCTGGAAAAAACAACATATAAATAATTGTTACTATGACAGTGCTGAGGAGACCCAGCCCCAGAGCAGCACTCTGTTCCACAAGTGTTTTTCTCAGCTTAAAAAACCAAAAACTACTTACGGAAGAGTTTTGCCCTAAACATTCTTGGGCACTAACAGATGCAATTCTCAGCCTGCTGCACACACAGCTTATGCTGTGTCAAGAGACTGGAGGTGAGAGGGAAGAGCAGCAGAAGGGACCTGCAGGTTGGCAGCTGGATAGAAAGGTGACACCATCCACAGAAAACTTTGACTAAGCTTTGCATTTCTCATTTAAATTAATGCCAAACATACAGTGCATTGTAGTAAGATAGCTTCCAGTCTACGTGCCATGTTTCCTGTGAACAGAGGTCTCTGAAAGCTCACAGTCAGCTCAGAAGAGATACTAGTGGACAGATTTTGGGGATGTTAGAACCCAAAAATCTGGATTTTGTAAGATCTCAGCCCATGCAACTCTGAAGCCAATGGGATCTGTGGGAGAGAAGCATCTCAGATAATCAGGACCAAAGTAATTGTAAAGGGGAAGATCGTACCCTCCTAGATCATCGTATGGAGATTTTTGCATATGTGGGGACTGCCCTTTGCAAAAGGGAGTGGAAACCAAAGCGGTCCGGGAAAGGGAGGGTATAGCTCCATGGTACATTGAGCAAAGGCTGGAGAGGAAAGAAATTCCTCGAGTTCTCTGGAGGTTCCCTGAAAATAAGAATTGAAGTTCTCCTGAAGGACTGTGAGCGTTGGCCGGGAGGGAGTTACATCAGAAACAGAGGAGGTGGCGCAAACTTCTTGAAGTCAATGCTCATGGCTTTCCTTCCCAGAGCCTCTGGAGAGGAAGCAGTGATTGAATCCAACAAATCACGACCCATTTACACACGGAGAGGGGAGCAGGCGGGACTGCTGGCTACGCAGCCAAGGGGAAGGCAGAAACCCCTCAGAAGTGTGAGAAAAAAATGTCCTCGATGTGTGGGAAGAGAGGGAGAGGTCAGACAGATAATGCTGCTGGCTTCTGTTTTGTGGTTCGGGTCTTCTCATGTTCCAACTGACTGTGTTTGACATGAGCGTGCCCTCATTATTTTAATTTAACTAGAAGTTGTATATAGTATGTTGTTAATGCCTAGTGCCTTATTTGGTACAAGCAAAAGGTTCTGAGGCCATAAGGGGGGGGGGAAATCAATAAATTACAATAAAAGTGAAAGAAAAACATTTCTCTGGCAACCAGCAATGCAGCACCAGCAGGAGAAGCAGCCGCAGTAAGGGGGGAGAAAAGACAGGGGAAAAAAATAAACAAGATGTCTCATTTGAAAAAAAAGAAGAGAATTTAAAGCAAGGCACATGTTTTTGCAGGAAAGGCACAGTGAGTGAAAAGAGGACGGTTACATGGAATAATTCCTCTTGAAAAGCTTGGGTAAATGGGAAGGAATATATCCTAAACAATAGCTGCGCTTTGCCGGGTACTAAAGACAAGTGAGAGGAGGAAAGAGAAAACACCCCAAATTAAAGCACAACACAGCAAGCTGCCTTCCTGTGTGGCTGCTTCCTCAAAAACCTCTACCAAGCAGCCTCCAAAGTCTGAATTTCCTTGTGGAGGGGAACAAAGACATTTCAGCTGGCTCTCCCCGCCCCAGTTAGGACTGGGGAGGGAGGACAAACATGCCGGGTGGTACCGGTGGCTCCCCCTGAAGCAGAGCCCCACCATGGTGCCTGGGCATGGTGGAGCCGTGGTGGCTCCATGGTGGCCATGGGGAGCCCCATGGCCTTCATTTCGGGGCAAAGCCCCCTGCCCACTCCATGGCAATTCCCACGAGAACATTTTGGGGCCAGGTCACAGCTCAGTCCTGCCTGCCCTCTCCCTGCACCTCGAACAGGGGCTGAATTTTCAGTGAAGGGTTTTTATGGGCACTTTAAAAGCCTCTGCTTTAGGCTCCTACATTGGGGGAAAACAAAACGCTGTGGGTCACAACCTGCTCCAGGTCAGAGAGACTGGCTGGAGTGGGAAATGAGGCAGGATCTGACCCTCAGGCAGCAATCACGTACTTGTGCTGACACTTCCCAGCTACTGGCTGTCTGCAGATGCTTCAGTCCTTTCCTGCTGCCCAGCTTCATAGCTGCTACAATTAATGTGGAGAAAATGTCAGATTTGCAGTAATGCAAACATTTAGCACTTGGGTATGGAGTCCCTGACTTCATTTTACAGCTGGCTTTTCAGGCTTTTGCTTTCCGATTTTTACAACTGTTTAGAAACATGGAGAAGCCCAATGCTTCCTGAGAAGTCACGGTGGTCACTGGCTCGGTTACATTAGCCATGTCCATCTTGTATGTTAATGCTCATGGTGCCAGTTCTTTAAGTTTGAACTAATCAGCAATTCATTGCTAAGCAACTCTTTGAGAAACTGGTACTTGGAAGTGAGGCTGTGGAAATAAACTCTGGGCTTGGAAAGTTGTAAGAAAACTATCTAATTATTGGCTGCTGGCTTATTTTCTTGTTTAACAGTCCTCTAAAAGTGAGTCTGATCTATTCCCTTTGCACGTTTCTTCCTCCCTATCAATACTGAGAATTCATGTGAAGCAAAACACCGAACACATCGGAAGATCTTGCTTGCCTGAGAGTCACTTACAGTGTGTCCGATATTTTTAAGTTTAAAAAGGTTTTTAGAAGAAAGGAGATGGAAACAGCCTTGTTTATATGCATGAAAATTATATATTCTTGGCTAAAAGCTCCTGACAGCAGCTAACAGCAAAAGGCATGGGTTAAAGAAAAAAACCACTGTTAATAGGAGTTTAAAAGTAACAATGAAATTAAACAGGTATTCTCCAAATAAGGATTTAAAGGCAGATTTCAGCCTGGGAAGCTCTGAAATAGCTGAAGGGAGGCGCACGGCTGCAGAAAGGCTCATGCTCTTGCAGTGAAACCTTGCAAGGCTTTTTGTTCCCATGAGACATTCCCCATGACTTCTCATTGCACATGTACCTGCACACCCTTTCTCTGCAGAGGGTTTAATTCCTCCCCTCATTTACAAGATGAGGGCTTGTACAAGAAGAAATAGATACACTAATATCCTCTCCAGTGACTATTTTCACTATTTTAATATATGGAGTCAAAGCAATTACCCAGCAGAATATGGTCTCTCAACTGCCAGAAAGGACATTTTTGAGTACTTGACAGCTGACCAGAGGAGTTGGATCGTACTATACACGCAGTAAAGATCCGAGTCAGTGAGAAACACGGAACATACTGCCACTATTTCAGTTTGTAAATTAATCACACTGGATGTGAACTCCTTTGTTCGCTACCTCTCTATAACCTGTGCTGCACAGACAGCGTCACTGACATTTTACAATCTAAATAAGGAATTATAAACGCTACTCCTAATCTGACTGAAAAAAGAAGCAGGAGCCCCCACCATGGCCCTTTGCTGTGCTAGATGCTCTCCAAATACAGACCAGAATGATGATCCCCAGCAGACTAAGGTCTGAAAGAAAAATCCTTCTTCTCCTCTAAACTTCTGTGGATTAAGGATTTCCATGTGTATGTGTCCATCTCTGTTTCCATGTGTGTATGTGTCACTGCCAAGACCCTTTCTCCCCCTGATCCCTGCTTGCCTGTTATCAGCCTGCAGAGATACGTGGGCTCAGTCTTGAGTAAAATAAGAAAAATGGAAAGCAGCAGAAGCAAAGCAATGGACATGACTATTGACTTCTCTGCAAGTTCACTTGGAAAGAAAAGCCGCAGGCGGAGAAAAAACAGAGGAGAGAGAGGGAGGAAAGCTGAGGCCCATGGAGAGTCTCGCGGGCATGGATAACTGGCTTGCTGCCGTTGTGGTTCATGGAAATGCCCAGATCCTCTGCAATGGGGCAGATGTCAGAGGAGGTATTCCCACCTGCTTTGCTTTCTCCTCCTCTTCCAAAATACTGTAACCAGACAGGTGGTTTTGCAGAGCGATCATTCTAGTGACCTTCAGTCTGAAAGCTAAATAACATAAAATTCACCCAGTCTAGAGTCAAACACCGTGAGGTATTTCAGTCTCAGTGCTGATTCACTCCTTGCGTGGGGATAGACCATCGCCTCTCCATCCCAACATCCTGCCCACTCAAGGTCAACGGCCAGGTATTGCCAGACATCTCGCTGTCCGCCAGCCCTCCTCCTCATCCTGCGGTGTCCAAGAAAGAGAAGAGCATCTAACTTCCAGGTGATTGTGTATCACACAAGGAATTTGCCACCGTCATTATTCTGCTGTAATCGGTCAACGGCAACCACCCCAAAACTGTGACTTTTCAAGGAGAATTGGGGTATTTTTCAGCCTACTTGCTCTGCCAGAGTGCTGCAGCCTGGGAAGAGTCCTAGATTGAGGTTAGACTCTAAGGACCTGATCTCCAATACTCCTGCCTGTCGGCCCCATTCAGAAAGAAACTGAAACTTGTGCCTAACTTCTTGTCTCACTGAAGTCATAAGCACAGGAGTCAGAATTAGGCAGGGAGGCATCTATCTGGAAGTGCTGTTACCCATCACCTTCGGCTTTGGTGTTAACAAGGCAATACAGATGCTACCGCTGTGTCAAAGGTGAAAAATGCACTTTATCTTCCTCATCACGCTATTGAGACAATTCCAAAGAAACATGTGCATGTCTATATTTAACTTTTGTTCCTTTTTAAAAATAAATAAAAAATAAATTATTCAGCTCATACAGGCAATGAATATAGGCCACGGAATCCAACACACAGCAGCAAAAGTACTCCATTATTAAGTCTGTAATTGCCAAGAATTAATTTGCTAATTGCATGCAACTAATCTGCGTCCTTTTTGTTTTATATCAATTAACAGAGTAATTAAAAAAAGCAATCTTCTTGATAGTTCCTCACTGGCAGACTTAGCCCAGCAGAGCTAATGAAAGAGGGCCACCCTTTAACTAACCTCATTAGTATCTCTTCTTTTGTTAAACATCCTACAAAAAATAGTTAATTTTGCTGCATGAAAGTCCTTGATGTTAGACTGCTAATGAGGGGGCCACACAGCTCTGATTCGGTGTTTGTTTGGAGAGTGGCTCTCCTCGCTGCAAAGCAAATGCTTGTTCCCTGCCTTGGTGCCCTTTCAGGGATGGAGAGTCAGGTAGACAGCCAGAGCCGTGTACTGGTTAGAAGTTTATAGATATGAGCAGTTACCAACCCTTTAAAGTTCCCTCCAGGTCAAAGATGAATTTTGATTCATGCGAAAAAAAAAAAAGCAAACAAGAGAAGAACTGCCTGCAAGAAGAAAGCGGCTGAGATACAGCTATTTCTAGGTTATAGTCTGAAGAGGTACCGCTCTGACAGCAGAGCTGGGGAAAAAAAAGACAGACGAGTTTTCAGCTATGGCAGAGATAGCACACTGGAGGTTGTACACACAGTGTAAGTGATCCGTGCAGGGAGCAGCCAAATGTGACTCTGGATGCCTGCGCAGGCTCATCCGAACCACGGACGGGCGGGAGTGTGCAGAGCTTGGGGGTGGGAGCTGGGAGACACACAGAGACCTGCTGGGATTTTCAATAGCTTGAAATTTCCACTCATTACCTGCACTTCTGAAACCCTCCGAGGATCTCTGCTCATTGGCAGCTCCTAGCTTTAAAAATGCCCGTGCACAAGGGGAGCACAAGCACTCATCACACATGCATTTCTAACACGTTTCTGGCTTACAGCTATCTACCTCCTTTGAAGGACAGTAGTGGACGTGGCAGTGATGTCTAAGGAACTTTAAAGGTGCTGGTTAGGGGAAGACTGATTTGGCAAACAGAGGGGAATCACCAACAAGGACAGGAGGATGGGTGCGCGGCTACGCCTCTGTCACTGTGGTTCAGGAACGAAAACCTCTGCTCTGATTACAGAATAAAATACACCTCAAAGTCCTCTCACCTGGTTGAACATCACGAGAACCTTTGCAGGAGGCATCCGTAAGTTCAGCTGGACACTGAGCTGCGTTAACGTAGTCTTCCCCAGAACCTGTGTGCTTGGCTACTGCCCTCATTCAGCAGGATAAAGGCCCATAAATACTTTTTTTTTGCTGTTATAAGAGATATTCTATAATATTCTATTGTCTAAAGGAGAGCTTGTGGGGAGAACTGCAGCATCGCTAGTGTAGCAGACATGGGCTCTTTCATTTTGTTTGCTTTGCTTTTGGGGTCTTCTGGGTTAGGAGATCCCCGTGCCGGTGTATGTGACGTGGATGTCTCATTCCTGCAGGACACAGTGCCGCGGTGATGCGCATGGAGCTGGGCCACACGGTGACTTCTTGGCTCTGGTTTAGCACCATGCCAGTCACCTGCCTCCCTGCCAGGCTCGTCTGAAGGTGTTTGCAGCTCATGTCCTGCTTTTTCTGATAGCTCCTGGAGATGGAAACCTTCCTTGCTGTAATGAGACCTTCCACCAGGAGGCAAGTCAGGCTTCACAGAGGCACAGCAAAGAGCAGAAACGGCTCTTGCCAAGAGCTGTCTTTCACCATGGAGGGGTCCCAGATGATGCTCAGGTGCCAAAGACACGAGGAATATATCTCTGAACACATCAGATGAGACTTATAAATTTTTCCCTGGGTTGGATTTCTAGATTTGCTCAGTAGATTTACTGAAAAAATGTCAGAGTAGCAGGTGGCAGTGTTTGCAGCATTTTCCTGCTTCAGGGGCTGGGCTTTGTCAAAGGAGACTGAAATGGGTCCACGTTACTCTGAAATGACAAGCTGAAACCCAGGCAGGTTCAAAAACCTCCTCCCAAGCGAGCTGGGAGCCCAAATCCTGGACAGAGACAGAGCGCGTTGTGTTTCTCTTTAGGAACTTTTTGGAAACCATCTCTCCCTTCAGACAGTTTCTCTCGGGTTGGGTGGGTGTTCCCCATCACATTTAAGGAAGACCTGCCAGCAAGTTGCTGGACCTGATCCTGGAGCTCCTTAGGCATGACCCAGAGCTCATTTCACCATTCTCCTACCTATTACCCGGGTTTGCAAGACGTGCTCTCACAGGTAGCTGAAATCTTTTTGTCATTCCCAAGTGAAAAGAAGGCATAAAATAGAAAACAACCCACAACTGCTCTTGGTGCCTGTGAAGCAAGGGCTTCTTTGCACCGATGAGAGCCAAGAGCTGGGCCAAGGGCTCTCCTGCACTGTGCACCATGCCCTGGGACATTACCCTGTGACAATGTATTTGTTTGACTTTATTTTGACCCAAACTCTCACCTAGATACTAATTACAGCTAAGGATTGAGCTGACTCTCTCCCTGTGTCTCTGAAATAGTGAAAACCACTTGCTACTGTTTAAAACCATCAAGATTTTCTTTTCTTCCCTCCATGTGGGGACGTCTCAGGACCCAGGGGACGGCAGTGCCCGTAGCCGTCTGCCTTGGCTTCCCCATGCGGGGAACAAATGGAAAGTGAAGCAGGGGAGGGAACAGAGGTGTTACGACCAAGGTGGGGGGGGGGAAAGAGAGAAAAAAAGAAAGAAGCCAGATTTATGCTTCAGCCATTTCCCTCTGTAATCAGCTTATGTTTTAGAGTTAAATGAACCGATGGGGAACTCACGCAGGCGGACGGGGCTTGTCAGCTGAGAACTTGTAAATCACCCACCGGTGTGAGAAGCGCGTACAAGGGCGGGCGGGCGTGCAAGGGTGGATGTGCAAAGGCGGTCGTGCAAGGGCGGGTGGTCGGTCGTGCATGCGCGCGTGTGGCGGAGCGAGGGCCGGCGCGGTGGGGGCAGGTGGGGCTGGCGGGGCCCCAGCGCCCGCGCTCGGCGGGTACACCTCCTGCCAGGCCGGGTGTGAAGGAGCAGCTGAGACGAATTGCAATACCTCCCACTCCTCTGCCCATTTGTTTCTTATGAATGCATAATGAATGCTAATGAATTCCTCACTTGGGGCATATGGTTAAGACATATAGAGCCTAACCTTGCTACAAAGAAGAAAGACCTTGATGTTACAAGATGGGGAAGGGCTGGGAGGAACCCAGTAATTCGTGAGCCGGGCGTGGGTCAGCGGGACTCATCCTGCTCCAGCCCATGGTCTTGTTCAAGCGCAAGAGCTATGGGACCTGGAGGGGGAGAGAGAAATGATCTACTTCCCTACTAAAGGAAAGGCAAACATATGTCCACGGGTATATTTTAGAGGCTGAGAGTTGCCACAAGGTTAAAGAAAAAGGATTTCTCCTTTCTCTGGATAACTGGGGAGCATCTGAACAAAAAAGTTTCGCAGAGGGGAAATGGATACACAAAGTTTCAAAAACAATGTTGGAAAGGACCAAAACCACCCTCAGCTTATGCTTCTTTATGTCTGTTCAGCCCTTGGGCTTCTCAACCGAAAGCCGGGACTGGAGGTGCCACGTAGTACCTGAAGTGAGGGATGGGTTTATGCAATGAACAACTCTCCTCCAGAAACCCAGCAGAGCCCCAGCTCTCCGGACAGGCGCTGGGCCTGGATCTGGCAATGGGTCCCATGCTGAAAACAAGTAATTCTGCCTTGAACTGCAGCAAAACAGGGGGTGATATCTGAGGGCTGATGGGGAGAGCAGGGCAGAGCAGGAGTGGTGCAAAGAAGCTGCAACAGCACAGCAAATAATAGCTTTGGAAATGGAGAGAAGGACAAGAGGGTTTCAAATGCTGAGGGATTAACAGGAGATGCAGCAGTGGGGCCCAAATGGCTGGCGTGACAGTGGGAGAGGCTCAGGATTGAAAGGCAGATGCCTCAAATGTGAGGATGATGACGGACGAGACCAACACAGCCACACCAAAGCAAAGCAAATGGCAAGGACTCCATCCCCTCGGCCCCCACCCCTGCCACCCCCATGGCCCCCTGTGCTCCTTCAGTTGCATTCAGCCTTCCAAACGTGGAGGTTTAGGGCTATTTTATACTCTGTAGCATAACCAAGTCACCCTCGAGGGACTGGCAGATAGGGCACAGGAGCCATGAGTAACCTCCACCCATCAAAACTGCAGTTGGTGACACCTCAGGGTACCTCCAATGGCAAGAGACAGCTATGGTCAGGCAAGTGAATCCCACCCAGTGTGTCACAGGCTGGTTTAGTGGCGTTATAGAAAGTCACGATAGGCCTGATGGTATCAGTGCAGGTTGGGACCCCGCAGCAGCATGAGTTCATGGACCTGCTTTGGGCTGTTGGGTGAGCAAGCGGTTGGTGAGCAGATTTCTGCTTTTCTGCCTAGAGATCTCAGGTGCTACAGCCTCACGGGTTAGTGCTGCAAACCCTGGACTGTGTCCCAGCCTGTCACAACCCAACATATTTGGAAACTACTGAGAGACTTCTTTTTTAATCGGAAGAGCTAAAAACTTGATTCTCCAGACAACTTTGGATCTAGTCATGAAGTGCTGCCAGTACCCCAAAGAAGCAAAGACTTACAGACCAAGATTTAAATGAGATAGCTTAGATACCTGTAAAAACATAGATCTCTTTACTGGGCTATATGCTAAACTGCTCCTGGCTGAGTTTTGGGTTGGCATACAGCTCTTACTGCTCTGCGCTCAGTCCCAAGCCAGGCAGCGCTAACTAGCTCCAATATTCCTCCATGGGTTGCTGTCATGTCTGTGAGATATCAACAAACATGCACCCTGATGGCCTGTCCCCAAAGGGTTAGAAAACATCAAGAAAATACTCAAGGACTTTCAAAGTATTCAAAAAATGTCTGAAGAAACTTTCACTCACACCAAAAATTCTTTCAATACCAAAAACTGTCATAGGACCCTTTTGGAAACCTGCAGCAGGCAGATTTCTGAGTGAGACCACCTCTCTTGAACAGCTGGGGGCTGAGCTGACACGTGAGCTGGATGTTCCACCATCGGCATTAGGACTTTGACCATGGTTGGGGAAGGCTTGTCTTTCTCTTTGCTATTTTCTGGCTAAATCTATCCATGTCCTCTCCCCTAAACTGTAGCAGGAGCAATTAGCTGGACACTTCCGTAGCACTTTGAGGCATTGCTGTCCTTTGCTGTCCATCTCATGCCTTATAACAGGAGCTGAGATTGGTCAAAGCAATGTAGAAAATGTAGAAAAGCCATAGCTTGTGACTGCTAATTTATCAATGCATTTCTGAGAACAAAGCAGCCCAGGTACCTCACTGAGCAAGCAGTGAAAAACAGCAGAGAGCGAGCTGGAAAAATTTCAAAGTCCTTCTAAAAATTAAAATCTGAAAGCCAGCCAAGTCCCAGCAGCCGAGTGGAGGTGCGAGGCATTTAGTCTCCGGGGTGGGCAAAAGCAGCCGACTGCCGTATGCAGTGTGCATCAACACCTCTTGACACTTATGAATATGGGGCTGGTGCTGATGCCCACTTGGATGAAAGAACAGAGTGAGATTGCCAGCGTCGAAGTGGGTGGAAGGGAGGGATGATCTGTAGCAAGATGTTGGGTTTTCTTTAACCCTCTCTCACACAAAGAGCAGCCCGTGCACCCGTTCGTCTGGGGTTGAGACGTGGAGATTTAAAGACTGAAAACATTTGAGTGTACGTTAACTGAAGGATGGATCTGGGCTAAGCCCATGGGAGGGGATCTGTACGGTTGTGTGTGCGGCCGAACCACATGTGGACACAGGTACTCAGTGCTGGGGGAAACAACGTCTGATGGATTTCTTACAGCCCTGACTTGATTTGTGGAAATGCTTGAGTTTGCTGGGAGCTGTGGTTGTTGAGCAACTCTGGAAACTTGGGCCCTTTGCATTTCCCGCAGTACTTTGCACACAACTCAGCAGCAACCCCCGACTCCTGAAAAGCAGGGAATCATGCTGCCATTAAGTTTCCAAGCCTTGATGACTTCTTTCTGCAAGCCCAGAGAAGATACTGCGATCACCTAAAATAGCTCTTTGCAATAAAAGATTATGGTAGAACAAGAAGGTTTCAGTGAAAGCTGCTGGTAAATGAAGGCTCAGCTTGGAGTGTGTTTTAAATCCCTACACCATAAATACAAATTCATGTAGGTGGGGGCAGCCAAGGTGAGGGTTTGGGTCGTGGCAGCTTCATCAATGGACAAAGAATCTCTTTAGTTTGAAGTGCCAGCCTCCTTCACTTCCAGACTTCTCAGTTGTGGTTTTTGGCTTTTGCCAAATCCTAACCAAAACAACAAAGTAATCCCAACCTGCCCTGCTCACCTTCCTGCCCCTCCTTCTTCTCCCCTTGCAAGAGGCTTCCCCAGCAGAGCCCCAGGGGCTGGAGCAGCAGCATCCCACTATAAAGCCTTTCCGGCTCCCTCGGAGCCCACGGGGGAGCTCACCCAGGAATACTCCTCTCGCTACCACATTTGCATGACAGACGGCTCCTTTGCATTATCCACCTCTTCCCACAGAAGCCCAGTCCATCCCTCGGGCATCCCGTGGGGATATCTGCTGTCGCAGGCTGCTTTCCACCCCCTCACTGCCCACCCTTGCCCTCACTCCTACGTGCTTCCAGCAAGGCATCGCTCTGATACGTTGGCCCTGCGTTAACTTCTACTCATGCTAGCTCCTTCCGTAATTTGTTTAAAATTTCAGGCCTCTGAGATGCAAAGAGTGAGACAGTCCTTCAATACCTGCGATGACCATCCTCTGTGGATATGCTCCAGCTCGGCTCCAAGCGCCCAGCCCACCCCAGCGAGGGGCTTTGGTGGACAGGAGGAAGAAAGGAGCATCTCTCCAGGAGAGATGCAGTCCTTACCCCAGCTGCAACATGCACCGTGCCTGACACGTTGTAATGACATGAAAATGAATAGAATAAACTGACTGAGTGGCATTGTTATTAACCTTTGTTGCCTCAATAAATCACACCAAAGAGCAGCAATTACTCCCGTTTCTGACAAATACTGGTTACGCAGCGGATTCCCCCCTTGCTCTTGGTCCCATGCCCTCTCCCTCACTCTCTTTCACAACGGGAACCAGGAAGGTGCAGTACATATCACGGTATTGAAAGGAATAGGAATAATTGAATACCAGCTCATAAAGGCACGTGACAGAGAGCATGGGGCTTCCATGGCATCCATCTACTTCACTCTTAAACCATCTACTTCACTCTTAAACAAGTCAGCGGGCTTTCTAGGGGCTCTGCATCCCTGGGTGGATCCTGGTCCCGGCCCCTAAACCCAAATGCACAGCAGCAGTCATTCATCTACGCATGCACAGATATGGATATGTGCATTTCCTTTGCATCAAGCTTTGGATGTCAGGAATTACTGAATGAAAAGGCTCGAAAGTAAAATTTACCCTTCTCCAAACCCTGGTCCAAGGTATGAGTCAAGCTTTTGGCCCCAAATCAAGACCAGCAATCAGGCTTTCTGTGTAGCACTAACTTGGCTTAGGTTTTTGTCACGCACTTGTGTCAACACGGACACAAGTTTAGGAGTTTGATGTTGCTCCCAAGCCAACTAATTTCTGAGATCAGTGCCATGCTTTCAGATCGATAAGTTCAGAATTTAGTCAGCACAAACAGCCTCGCAGCAGAGTGCTATCCTTGCATATTTAAAGCTATTTGGGAAGAGGACCTTTCAACAAAGGTATTCGATGAGACCTAAAAATCAATCCTTGTTTGAAGGAACTGGCAAAGTATTGTAGCAACCATTGTTAAAATGCCTGGATTAATAATAAATCAGAGTTGACAAATACTTTTTGCGTGTTTTACTTTGTGGATTTGTTTTCACAGAGGACCTGGTTGTCGACATGAGAGTTGAAGGCGTGTTTCTTTAAAGAAAGATTCAGAGTTACAATTCAAAAAACTTCGAAGGACTTTTTGTAAACCTGGCAGAACCCATGTATTTTATTTGTTTGTACTATTTTTTCTTCAGAAGTCCACAGAAGTCACTTTGGTGATTTTAAAAATTCCCTGGTGATTTCCAAAGTCACATATGCAGTGAAAATAGTGGGATTATAATGTTCAAATATCATGTCCAGTCTTGAAAGAGTTTGAAGTGAGAACTGAACAAACGCTCTGTGGCCAGAAATAGCTGAAGTTCAGGTTCCTCCTGCAGAGGTAAATTTGCTCGTGCAGCATGTAGCATTCATTACTCCTGCCTGCCTTGTTACAGGTGCCTGCGTGAGTGCACATTCTGTGCTAACGCCCCGTTCCACCAACCAGAAAATACAGAAGCAGCGCTGGGCTGGTTACCGTGCCAGGTGAAACCTTCCTTTTGAGATCGCTTTGCTGGGCTGTACTTGCTTTCTCATGCTTAGATTTTCGTTAATCCAGCATGAAACGCCACTCTCTGATATCGGCACCCTCCGGTACAGGACCAGTGTCCCATGGCTTTAGGTACTAGATAAACACAGGAGACATAGAAGTGGCCCAAAAGCATGGGTGACCCTTACCTCTCTGTCTGGAAGACACTGAGAGGACAATAGATATGATCATGTGAATACCCTGAATAAATTTCATGGCAATGGCTAATTTCCTCCGATATAATTTCAGCAGTGTAACAGTGTGTGGTTTTCACGCAGAGAACTACAACTGGTAGGACCAACAGGAAATATTCAGCTCTTCTTCAAGCAACTGCTTGGCTTGGTAGCTTTGCTATTGCTAGATCTGCAATGAGACCCAACCTTTATTTTAGGTCAGCTTGAATCTAATTTAGGGAGGAATCTTTGTTGTATGGATGTCTTTGTGACTTATGTGCTCAGAGTTGATTTTACTCCCCCAATCTTATTAAGAACTTATTATAGAGTGAAGACTGCTGCAGAGTCCATGAGGGTATGGGAGAGGTGCCCTTTATTGCTAGTGAGGGGTACATGTGCGAGATAGCAAGAGCAAAAGGGAAGCAAACTGGACATAAATCATCCAGAAAGCCAGCCAGCAGAGCCTAAAACCCACAGAAAAGCAAGATTATTTTCTTTCCCTTTTCCAAAAAGCAGAGGATCTGACCCAAACTCTGACAGCGAGTAGCGACTTCAGCAAGCATCAGGCGGGCAAGAAACGGTACAGGACCTCTTCCCGACTAACCTCGGCAACCTAGTTTCTGCCCTTTCATTATCCTAAAATAATCCTTCCTCTCCTGCCTCCCCCACTGCTTCTAAAGAAAGGAGGTGGGATTTTGTCATTTCCATCAGCATGAGAGGACCGGGGCTCGTTTGGGGATGAGGTGGCTGGAGCCCACGTTTCCTTCCCTTTCTTTTCCGCTGGAGCATGCGACAGTTTGCAATGGGAGGACCGGGCGGCTGCAGGACCAAAGTTGTAAAAAAAACCCCACCCAGTCCCACATCACAATGACTTTTCTCAGATGATAAACATAATAATAAAACCCCTCCTAGTAGCCAATATGATGCTAATGCTTCTTAGCTCTGTCAAAAGTGAAAACAGCTCCTTGCTGTCAATTACTGGAGGGACAGCTGGAGTCTCTCCTCTCACTGTCAGGATGCAGACATATTGCATGTCATCGAGAAGGTAACAAATTCACCAGGACAGCATCACCATCTGTCACCAACAGAGACACCGCCGAAACAAAGGGTCAGGCTTCGGCGCAGAGCTCGGGCCTGATCTTATCCCGTCTTGCTCGTCCTTCGCTGCGAAGCGGGCTGGCGTGGATTGAGGTGCCCCCCAAAGCCCCACGTCTGTCCGGGGGATACACGGGGGAGTTTCGGTTTATTAACTGAGAGGACAAGCTTTGAGTTTTGAAATTATTTTTGCCAGCAAACCTCGTGCTGAAGCCTCCATACCCTGCTGATGGGTATAAGCCACGGTGTGAAACGCTGTCTGGTTTAACACTGTCCCTCACCCAGTATCCATCTCCAAGCGCAATGTTTTCCAGTGCGACCTCCTTACGCGCAGGGCATCTTCCTACGCGCGCGAGTAGATGCGTTTGGGCTACTCGCAGGAGTAAAACAACACCCACGGAGGGCCGGGGCATCAGGCTGTAAGTCGATTTGTTTGGGGCCAGATGGTCGATTCCCCACATTATTGAAGTCTGACTGCCCTGGATCCACTCTCGTGAGGAGACGCTCGCCCACCCCAGGAAGGCGCTTACACTGGTCCAAACTCTACGCATGAGGTAAAACCCAGTAAAACGACCAATAATTCTGTGATATGTTTTGAGGTCATTTTCAGCGTTTAACCAGCTCTCCAAAAACTTCAAAAAATACTCTTCAAAAAAACACCTCAATTAATAATGCCATTTTTAAAAAACATGTTTTTGAAGATGCTGTTCAGGAGAACAGTGTAAATAATGTAAATAATTTAAGCATTTTTTTCTCTAGCATATATTCTTGTGCTATTTAAAAATAACCCACATAACTCCATTCTTTCACTCAAGATGAGGCTTATTTCCAACTGATGATGTGCTAATTATTTCGAGAGTAAAGTTTGTTTTTGACAGAAAAATCATTGTACTTAAAATCACGTAGAGTGTTGAGACTTCGGATGAGTCTGAAAGAAAGATGTTTCTGCAAAACTAGCCCAATGTGACAATGCAACATGTTCATGTAGCTCCTGTGCTTATGTTACAGTATTAATTTGGGATACCCTGCGGCTGCTGGCAAATGCAGCACTGTGGGGTCCAGCTGACATCTGGGGATACCCTTTGGGTTTCCAGAGTCGAATGGCAGCTTTCCTGTTTGCTATCAGTTGCAAGATGCAGGACTTAGAATTTATATTCTTAAATATCTCAGGTGTTATTTAGAAGTTAGCTCAGGAGTCAGTCTGGTGAAGGAAATGAAGTTACCTGGAATTAAATAGCACAATTCAGACTTTGGCAGTCATTTGGATGCTGCTTTGCTCTCGTCCTGCAGGACTTCCCTGGAAATCCTGCCTCCCCCCTGCTCTGTTGCACAGTAATAATCCAAAATAAGCACAACTGAAATTTGATCTTAATTCCAAAATGCAGCAAAAAAATGGACTCGCTGCTGCTCTTACCCCACTTGCACTGCTTCTGCTGAGATTTGCAACCGGCACACAGTCATTCAGAGAAAAAAATGTTACTGCAGACATAAGAGTACGTTTCTAACAAGGAGAAATGGCCCATCCTCTAGTCACAGGCCTATATGCCAAAATTCATTTCATGCTTTAGGCTACAATCAATGACAACCGACTAACCTGAATCATACGAAATAACTTTTAAAGAAGTTACAACCGCTGCTTCTCCCCCTTCCCAGCACCGTTTCATTTCTCAAACCCAGGACGAACGTCTCCAACGTGGAGAGGCAGAGCATGGAGCTGCAAGGCTGCGTCCCCCGTCCTTCCCTCCACCCCTTCCTTCTCCCCCGGCGTTTACGGGCTGCCTTGGGATTTCTCGCTTGACTCTCCTCCAAGGTTATGTCAAGATTGCCGTGATGTGGAAGTCACGGGATACTACCAGCAAGAGGCTGGAAATGAGATTCGAATTGCGGCTGGCGGTCCTCCCTCCCTCCCACCCCGCTGCGCCCTTGTCCTCTCCCGCAGAAATCAGGAGATGCTGGGGGGAGCTGCAAAACTTCCACGCTCGGTGCTGTATAAAGCTGCATCAGTGAAAGGAGGAGGTTTGTAAACTGGCTTGTGTTTGGGAAGGGAAGGTGGTGGTTGTCATTCTTGTTAGAAAGGAGGGTATGAAACGGTCCCATGTTCATCACTGTGAGCTGGGGGCAGGTGGTTTGGGCTGCGATTGCTGCCTTCATCTAGACCTGCACTAGTCTCTTCTCTCGGGGAGGATGGAGGCGACTCACTCGTTGCACAATTTCCACAAAACCCACTTCCCTGAACTCCCAACATTTTTGGAGGTGGCTCCTTGGCAGACTTTTAGATGGACTCTACTCTGCAACCGTCACAATTTTCGTTTTGCTGGGAAGAGCAGACAGCCCAAAAATACAGTTGCCGTTCCTCTAACAAAGGCTTTCAGGGAGGTGTTTTCCAATACACCAAGGGAGAGCTGCGATCTGGATCTCCAGGGGGGAGCTGAGGCCATTGGGGAGGCTATAACAGAGCAGGGAGTTGACCCCTGAGGTCTCTCAAGCTATTTCTCTGCCCCTCAGGACATCCTTCATCCTCATCCCCATGTGGGACAACATCCTCCACCGAGCAAATCCCCCCACAGAGAACCAAACCCGGGCAGTTCGCTGGAACTCAGAATCCAACCTCTAAATTTGAACATGATCATGCCTAAAAACAACCTCAAAAAATCTATTTAGGAAATCATATCAAAGAGGTGCTCCTTGAGGGTTGTCCTGCTCTGCTTTGCAGAAGTCATCTCTGCACAGAAACCGCCTCATTTAAGCTGCAAGTTGCAGGTTTAACGGCATTGAATGGATGAAGCCCAGGCCACACACTTGGGATGCAGACAAGGTTTTAATTCTCTTGTTTGCAAAGGTTTCTGCAAACCGAAGCAAATCCTGCCCTGGCTGCCCGGCTTAGTTTGCCCTGTGATAGGCTTAGAGCGGTATGAGGGTATTTTATCTTTATGGCTACATAAGAAAAAGGCCAAATGATCATATGCTCCACGTACCCCTCTCTAACTCGGTCCATGCTGGGTGGCTGACTTCACAGCCGGAGCTTGTCGACTTTCACAAAGCCCCGTGTAGCTATTTTGGAACTAGAGCTGATCTTTATGCATTAACGTGGACCCAGATTTTAGAAGAAAACTCACATCTCTTTTGAGCTGCTGCTCAGAACATTTTGCTCTCTCGATCGCTCTGCCTGCAGAGCCCTGTAGCCACCACCAGTAAAAGAGAAATGAGAAACCCGACGCTGGTCCTTTATTAAACAGAGTGGAAAACTTCAAGAGAGAAAAACTTAGCTTAAAAGCAATAGCTGCACTTAGATGTTGTTCGGCAAGTTACTGCAATATAGAGGCTTGTCGAAATACAGCTTGTGCTGCTGTCCTGAGTTTGCATTTAGGTGATGCCCCCACATCACGCGCTATAGCAAGGCTCTGTAAGCAGCACCGCATATAAAAATTGCTTCTCCCTCCAGTGAAATGCAGCTGTCTCTGGGGTGGAGAGAGCAGTGGATAAAAATGCAGCTGTTTCATTAGTTTGGACAGGGAATGGAAAAAAATTGGAGAGCTACAGGGGAAGTCAGGTGGTAAGAACCTGATCTGAGGAGCTGCCCAGAATGGCTCTAAGGAAGGATTTTTTTTGGAACACAAATGGCTTTTCAGCAGGGATTTTTGGCATCAGCCACATTTTTCTTGCTGAAACAATTGTGACATTTCCATTAAAACTTTTTGTTTCAACTCATGATTTGATTCAGCCTATAAAAAATCAGCAAACATTCTGATATAGCTCATACAAGTCATGCACATTTTTGAAGAAATACATGAAAAAATACTTTAAACTGGTAAGAATTTTGGAAATGCTGGGTTTTCCCAGCAACCTGACCAGCTATAGTAAGCAATAGGCAAATAGAAATGTCACAGTTGTATCTCTGAGGACCCACAAACAGGGAAGACGTTGGCTCAGAGGGGTTATGAAGGACTGCACGCTGCAGCACAGCTAAGCCAAGGCACGTAGGCTTGTCCAGTACTGGTTCAGAGGCCTTTTATAAACTGGTAAAGTTTTTCACCACAGTTTCTATAAAATGGAACAGCAACAATTGTGCCAAAGATGTGTACAGGTTTAAGTGATATTAGAAAACAGGGTTACCTAGTAAACGACATATCTGTCTTCTCTGGTCCCGAGTTATCAAAGATATCTCATGACTAAATACAGAAGAGACACATACTTTGTGTAGGTTATAAGTTCTGGGGCTCTGGGGCATGGCCCACACTTAATCAGTGTTTCCTGCGCCCGTTTTATCAGTGGTTACTGATAAAAACATATTTTCTAGGAATGCAATTGTTCAATCCTCCTACGTGTCCATAATGTATGAGGTGAGCAGGCGAGGGCAATGGTCCCAGAAGTCTTTTTCTATACCTTGAATATCCATGATGATAAGAAGTGATGTACACAATTAAGTGCACTTGTTAGCAATTAACTTTTTTTTTTTTAGTCAATCAACAAATTAGTTTTCTAACACATTAGAGGTACTAGAGATGTGTATTTCTAGGATTTTTGGGGGGGTTTGGGGGTTGGTTGGTTTTTTTTCAAATCATTTCCCACATCAAGTCCAAGGGACTTTCCTCTACTGACATCCAGAGGACAGAGATTCATGCTCAAGACTTGGGGCAAGATTTATCAAAGGCAAAATGAGTAGATTTTTTTGACATTTCTCCTTGGTGCACTGTATGACCACTTTCACCTCTTAATGAGCAATACTAACAGTCACTGCAAAGCGACTGCACTAGAACTGAAAAACACCCTCCCCTTCTGCCCCATTTAAGATGGTTCAAAATGAGACGCAGGGAAGAAGCAGCACACGTTTGTTCACATACACTATGTAAAAGACCAAGTACACAGCTAATGATTTTTTGTTTTAAGATAGTATCTTTCCGTAAAAGTAGATACATATCTGAAATTTGTTGTTATATTTTGCTATTTCTATTTTAATGAAACTCAGTTTCACAGACAACTTTGCATGCAAAATGCAAGCGTGTCTTATCACACAGTCTGTGTTCATGAAACCACCAGGACCGGGAGCCTTCAGGGGATGCACAACCACGCCGTCTGATTTGTGCTTTTTTTTATTCTCATGGGCAAAATTCTGCCAGTTGCAAACTTTCCATTTCAGTTATTTACATGCAGAAGCTAGTATGTGATTTTGCAGATCTTTAGAAGAAAGAATAGCTGTTTTCTCTTGTCCCCTAGTACTGAGATTTTTTTTTTTAAAGTCTCACAGATCTAGATGCAGTTTACACTAAAAACCAAAGAGAATTAAATACCTGATATACTCAGGCAAGTTGAAGAAATAGTTATTACACTCTTAAAAGTTTTACTTATGGCTGAAATCCTTTCCTCTCCAAGAGACAGGGATTAACCACATCTACGCACTCAGAGATGAATTTTTACTGCAATTTTAAAGATATCTGGGCACCTGAAGGTGCATATGGGCACACTGTGATTTTTGAAAGCTCTTGAATATCTTCTTTAACAGCAGATAAATGCCACAAGTTTTGAACGTTGCAGTAGGCATCTATATGAATTTTCAGGCAGAGAAGAGTCTTTACAAATATTGGCTAATATTTGTAGGGATGAATATAGAAGAATGTAGACAAATACTCTTCTGAAGATGGTTGCTTTTGAAAATATTATCTGGAATCCTCAATAATTTTAACGTTTAGTTTGCTTTGGTCAAGTGTAAAAGACAAAATGGGGGCCTGGACCTTACTCAGGCTTTTCCTACCAAGTAGCTCCACCAAATTAGGAATTTAAACAGAGTCTGAAACAGCACTTTGTCTGCATTTACAGACATATTGCCCCAGGATAAGAGATGTAATTCTCTGAAATGAAGAAAATTAAATCATTACCCTCTTCACCCAAGCCTTTTTGCTGTTGGAAAGTTAGTTTTGCATTTAATGAATATGGGCTCATGTCTTTCTAATGAGTATGAGATAGCTGATGTAATTGAAAACTTAAGCAGGGAAAAATCATTACAAGTTTTTTTTTTAATTAATTTATTTTGTATATTTGTGTTATGACTGATAGCTACCAGTAGAGTAATGGGGATGGAAAACCACAATTTACTCAACGGGCAATTCAAAACCATGTGTTGGAATAGGACATCCCCCATATTTTACCTGCCTGAAGGAAAGCAGTTGGAGGAGAGTTTTCTGCTGTACTTCCCTATGTCTCTGGGAGATCCTAGGCATCTCCTTATTCCTGCCTTCCTCCTACTTCTTGCCACTATGAACTTGTTCTCACATTTTCCATTCTCCCTTTTTCTGACAGGAAACGCCTCCTCTGTCCCTTGTTCTCCAGGGCTGTCAACCAACCTGACATCTGGGAAAAGCATCTGCAAATGGAGGGATGGGCAGGGGATAACAACTCCCAGGCTGGCATCCCTCCGCAGTCACATAAATCCCTCCTCTCCCAGACTGGGCTGTATTTCAGGCTGGGTTTTTACCTTCCTTAGGGCCAGGAACTAAGCCAGAACCCAAGGAAATCCAGGGGAGAGCTGCTGCTCAAGGACCACGTTTCTAGGATTGCAGTGACGGCTGTAATCTGGACAAAGAAAGGACTCTGGCATCTTCTGCTCATTGTTCAAACCTTCAGCCGATGTCTTTGGAGCTCCAAAGACTAATGGGACTGATTGTCACTGTGTTCCCATGTATGAAATTGAGGATGGAAACATGCATTTTTAATAATGAAGGGACATTGAGAGGAAGGGCAAAGGAGGTGCGGGGGAGAGAGGAAGGTGGTTCATAAGGTCAATGTGATTCATAACAGATCCATAAATCTCTACCCTTAGGTGGCAACGCTTTTCTCCATCTTTTTTGATATCTTTCCCCAGGTTTTGATAATTCCCATCAGCCCCCTGCACATTTACCTCTGGAGGCCAGCCTTCATCCACAGGCCCATATATCATTTCCAGACAAAGATTTTCCTCTCTAAGCTTTTTGTTTTCCTTTGATCTTTCACTAATAGTTAGATATTTTGTGTGTCCTTGCTATCCCACAAATAGCTTTGCTTGGCCGCTGCCATCCACAGCAAAATACCTGTCATTAACCCCACTTTAAACCCCGATATCATTCTCCTGATAGCTCCTTCCATACTCCCTGTACAAAAAAATTCCTCCTCATTCTCATTTCAGAGGCCGTCCTTGAGATATCCTCTCTAATTTCAAGAACAAAATCAAAAGAGAGAGAAGGTAAAATGATTCTGAGAAGCGCTCACTGCAGGGAGTTTTCCTGGAAAGCCCCATTCACCTATTTATGGACGTTGGCTATCGCAAGGCTGTGCTTGTGCAGTTAGCATCGGGCTCCACGCACCACCTTGTCCTCACGGAAGAAGGTTTCCAAAGTGGCTGAGAGCGCAAGTTAAGAGCATAAAAAGATATTTCTTTGTAAACTGCAGAACTGATTGAAGATTTTACCAGCCTCCAGCTTTTCCTTCCTTCCTGCCAACAGCCGGGAGCATGCAAGCGCTCCCTAATCAGTTCCACACGGTCATCCATCTCCTACCTGCAGTCACTGGCAGTTTAAACTAACCTGGCTGATTTTGCCCGAAGTGGATTATGGAGTGCACATACCATCACTCCTACCCGCAGGGCTGGTAATAGACAGCTGGGGAAAGTTAATGTCTTCAAGTAGCATCACTTGATCTGGGAGAGGATAAATGTCTGAAACAGTAGCCAAGGGTTATGTCCTCATCCCAGTGCATAATTTATCCACAAATTGGCTTTCTGGAAAGAGGCAGGAGTAGAAAAACACCACTGTTTCCAGGCAGATTGAGCTGAGATATAAGAAGGTTGCAACTCTACTCCGGAGCTAGATCTGATCCTTCTTTCCATAAACGCCCAATTTCAAAACAAATATAAGTCCCTACTAGCTGTCCAGATTAGAACAGACGCATCTGGAAACCACGCGTTGCCCTGAAAGCCACCCAAGCTGGCTCTGAAGTTGCAGACGAGGGTGGAATGTTCTTATCCCAGAGCCAAGGCTGTTGCTGCGTGAGCACAAAAGGCAGTTGGTAGGACATCAGCTTGTGGGAGTTTCCTTAGTTACCGTAAGGAAAAGTTAAATGTCAGAGTCTCCACTGGATCAAATCTACTAGAACAGAGATGGTTTATTTGAGCTCAGATCTGGGTTTAGCCACTGATCTGAATGTGAGGCTGGAATATGGAGCGTGCAAGAAAAGTGAGTTTGTGGTTTCTAAGGTAAAACTAGACAAGTCAAGGCAGCAAGTTTTAAATGAGGTTGGGAGATCATGGTCTCCCTGATCTATGATTTAATTTGTCTTCACCGATACTTTAACATGCGTAGCTTGCTCATATTAGCTAAATTTAACTAAGAAATTGTATATCCAAGGAAAAAAGAGGCACAAGATCTACGAAGCAGTGATTCTGGTCCTACCCTCATTTCAACTTTCTGATGACATCAGTGTGATCTGGGTAATATCTGATTACAGAAGCGTGAGGTGACCGCCAGCACTCGGACGCACTGAGGTGGGATTTCCAGGCACTGACCTGCATCTCCCCACGCCTCCACCACCCAACAGGCAGCATTGCCTAAACCTTGCGCCTCACACTCATTTCTCTGCTGACCAGAAGCAAATCAAAAAACGAGCCTGGTTGAAATGTTATTGGCAATTTAACAAGATGCTAATGCCACTGCCAGCGCTGAGACCTTCGACAATATTTTTTCTCAGCCTAAAACCCACCCTTTCAAAAGTCAGCACCACTTTAAAGAGGCAGAGGGAAGAAAACGGTACTCATTAATCATTCTGCCACGACAACACTACAGGGTGATTTCTGCTCTACACCTTTTCTCACAATAGTATGCAATTTAATTGCTTTTAAAAAAGCTTTAATGATACAGACCAAAAGCTGATCTTAGCAACATCTTTTCTGCTTCAGTGGAATTAAGGACACAGTCGGTAGTTGACACAAATGAGCGACTGAAGCACTTCAGAAAAGGCAAATATATCTCAAACCTCAGTCAGGCTAAATACGACACTTTCTGCAAAGGTCCAGTAAAACACCTTCTATCTCTTCTGAACCCAAAACGCCTTTTAACTTTCTGTTTGGCCAATGTATATCGTTTCAGGGTGTTTTGACCCAGGACCTTCTTGTCTCTAAGAACCTCCCTCTGAGGGGTAGGTTTTAGAGATGAAAAGAGGATGGAGAAACAGATGCATGGTTACTAAACTGAAAAGACAAAATGAATGAGGACACTGATGGAGTGCCAGAGAGTCTTTATAAAAATTAAGAGTTGTAGACCACCAGGTGTTCAAATAAATGTGGTGTGTATCAGCAGATCCAGCTTTCAGCAGCACTCAGCAGGCTGGGTGCCGGTTACACGGTGGGCACTTCACTAGGATTGCGTTAGATGCCAGGAAGTTGTCTGGAAAAATCAGATTATTATGAATGCATCAGATCTGGAGCTGGACTTTTCTGCAGGTCTGACCTAGATCACAAGCGCTTGAAACTGCAATCCTGTATGGATATTGCAGAGAGTTAAAAAGATGGAGCAGTGTTCAAACAGGGTATGCAGACTTCTTTTAAGAGAAAACATGTCCAAAAGTCGATGAATGATTTGTGTATTTGTGCCACCAACTATAAAGGACTTGTTTTAAGAGTCATTCAGGTCACTTCTCCTGTCACTGCTTGTAATGTGCGTGCACGCACCAAGTAATGAGTGGGCTTTACCTGCAAAAGGAACAAGCCTGTGACATGTGCAGTTCTGGAGATGGCTGATGAAGACACCACATACAGATTACTAAATGCGTCCATGCTTTTATATCATTGGACTTTGCGACCAAATTCTCCGATCTCAGAATGCCTTTTTCTACCTGCGTGGGATTTACCACTTACTTGACAACTTCTCGGCCTCTGAGATGGCAGAGCTGGACAGTCTTGCTTTAGCATGCCTTCTCAGGGAAGGCTTCACTGAAATATCACAAGGTTTTCTACCTTTTCTGGATTCAAAGGAATAGTGCCTTTCCGATATCATCGCCAGGAGAAGGAGAATTTCTGAGGACTAGGGCAGGAACAGGCTGAAGCAATAGCATCACAGGAGCGAGAAAGCTGCCCAGCACTGCAAGTGGAAGCCAGCCCCTTGAGAAAACTGCTCAGAATTCAGGCTGGAGGCACAAAGAGGATCAAAAATGTCACTTGTTGGGGAGGAGGGGAGAGAGCGGACAAATGCAATTTGTGAATAAAGAGAGAGGCCTTGTTCCATGCAGCTTTGCCTCTGGAAAAGCATCTGTGACCATCTTCTCCCACCCAGAAATGTGCACTGTGACTCTATCCAACCCACACAACATGCTCTGAGTCATAAGGTTTGCATCTGTTATCGTTCACAGTCTCAGCAGAGCTAAGGCCAATTTAGAAGAGATTACCTTTTTAAGATAAAAGACCTTGCTTTCTCTAAGACCTTTGCATGAAAACATTATTTGATACAGGAATGTACACAGCAAACTTACTGGAATATGCTTACTTCAATGGAAAACTTTACTCTGCTCATGTATCAGAGTGCTACGTTACTTTAGATAGCACCTTAAAAATTCCTCTGGGATCACTTTCCTTAAAGGGATGAGTTTCAGTGTTGATGGGGCTGCCAGGGAGGATATTTTCAATGCAATCTATAGATATGAGTGATTCATTAGACTTAAAAAAAAAAAAAAAAAATGCTTTGGGAGTTGCCGGTCATAGACAGGTTTCCCTTTGGAATCAGGATTGCCAGTGAGGGGGCTGACACCACTCTGTGCTGCTGTTTTCCAACCCTTGCAGTCTATGACTGAGGAGAACACAAGCACTCTCCAGTTTGTCCCATGCAAAAGCCCCAGACTTGGTGAGACCAGGGAATTTCATTATTGCTCAGGGGTTTATATGGGAGTAGAGAGCTCTGAGGGCCAACGGCCCAGCCATGCTCCAAGAGAACAAGAAGCAGAAGCTGCTTTTTAGGTGAGCTGATATTTTTAGCTAGAGAGAGAAAACAAAGCAGCGAGGTAAGGTCATAGAACAGGTCGATGGCAGGAACAAAAATAAAGAACAGGTCTCTCTCCTTCCCAGCTTGTGCCCTACTCACAACAAGGTCTCTCCAGCTGGAGCAAATCCTAGAAAATTTGGCCCCATACATGCTAACTTTCTTCCTATGGCTTTTGTTTCATAAAGGGGATTATCAAGGCTCACTCTTGTGTCACAGTATTAGTTCAATGTACATTTATTTTGTATATATTATCTTTCCTTTCAAGCACTTCAGTATGTCTGAAAACCTGAGATGGGAAGAGATAACACATTAGACACAGTAACTCCCAAAGAGGCAGCCATGGCGTGAAGAACATTGAATTCCCATATGATATTATTATATTGCCTTCTTTGCTGCACAGTGTTACAGTAAGTAAGGGGATTATCTGCTTGCTTCCCAAGATATAGATGAGGAACAGAAAAAAAGAAAAAGAATTGCTTTTGTTTCAGTAGTTCTATTCAGTCTATTTGCCCACAAGAAGACAAAATCCTGCCTATTCAAAATACTCTCCCCGGGCAGCATCACCCTCTTTTCTCAAGAAAGCATCTCTATCTAACCAAAGGGAGAAAGGAGAAGGTAGAGCAAGCCAGGAGGTGACCCAGACATTCATCATCATCACTTACACAAGCCTCTCCTTTGCAGGGTAATAAGCCTTTCGATGGACTTGCCCTTTGGAGCGGGTGCATATTCCAGGGCTTGTTCCTATCCTGAGGGTTTGAGCCCTCCCTAATTGCTTCAAGGAAAGTCAAAGAGGAGAGCATCCCAGAAACTGGAGAGAAGGTTTAGGCCCTGTAGTAGGAAGAACGTTAGATTCAGATGAAGGTATGTGTCTGTGACCATGAGAAAGGTACAGGCAAAATATTTCTGAGTTTTTCAGATGTTCCCTTGGACACCAGCTATTGAGAGAGAAGCAAGGGGCAAGGCTGTGCCAGCTCTCTTGCCTCAGGAAAGGCTGCAAAGCAACAAGAAGAGCCTCCATGTTTCTGAAAGCCCACTCATCCAGCTGCACGGAGGTGGAGCACAGCTGGAGAGGATGGGCCAGCACTGGAGCAGTTCAAGTGTTTCAGTGTCTGGATAGCTGGGGCTGCATGAACTCTGTCTACAAAACGTCACCTTGTGCCAAAGGCAAGCTGTAGCGGCTGGATACCGCAAGGTAAGGAGCAGAGATCGTTTCCCCATAGGTGCCCAGCTCCTTCCAGGATCAGGTCCTCTCACCTGACATGCCATTCAGCCTGGTGTCTGACCTAGTAATTAAGATGTCCTTCCTTGTCTATTAAGTGTGGAAACCCTCTCCCTCTTTACCCCAAACATTAATTTAGAAAGCAAAATGCCAGAATGACTGCCTCTCTCGTGTAATTTTTTCCCCCTTCAGATTCCCTTGCTTCCTTTATTTAGTGCCAGCAGAAAACAACATGGTTTCTTTCATTGTCTTCTATTAAGACTTCCAAGTGAGGGGGGAGATTATTACTGTTCCAGCGTGTGACGACATAATAGGCTCCTGTCCCAGAAAACAAAAGTCTTTGCAAGACGATAAAGAGACAAGTCCTACTTATGATGTCACCGAAAAGACAGTAGTAGAAATAAAGAAAGGAAGGGGGGAAAAAAGATAAGAATAAACATCTGTATATTGGGAATAACAATAACATTTGTTCTGCCTTTTATTTCTGAAAGCTGCCTTAAATTGTGCCCTGTACAGAACAGAAAAGACTTTGTGTGTGTGTGTGTGTGCACACAGATGGATTTATAATAATAAAAAAAATCAATTGAAATGCAAAGTTTAGGATTTCCCCCCTCCCCCTCAAAAATAAAAAGATCAAATAATTCTTGACAAAGAAAACCATGCCGGTTCTATTTTCTCCTGATATTCTCAAGTTCTTCCCCTTTTTTAACCATGCAGAGCAAAACGCAGGTTTCTTTTCAAAAGAGAAGTGTGTATATTTCTAGAAATACTCTTTAGGTGGTATAATTAATAAGGCATGTGAACAGCAGGAATTAGAAATATAGGAACTGATTTGCCTTCAGTGCCAGTACAACTTGGATGATGGTGGAGTCACTCCTCGCTGATGGGCTTTTTCCCAGACGACAAGGCAGGGAGGATGCTGGGTTTGGAGCAAGTCATGGACACGGTGCGGGGATCCCTGTCCTAGTGCCAAGTGGCCGCACCTGAACCACATGGAGAAATGCCGTGCAGAATCACGAGCCTGAGTCGCAGCAGCCGCATGGTTGTGTTCACAGTGCGAGATGCTCGAGCTAAGATGCTGCTTGGGTACGACGGCAATGCTGCCGAATCCAGAGGCGGCTCAGACAGCCACGCTGGGGGCCCTGCACCACGCTGTGTTTTATACTTGGTCATAGCAATGAATCATGCTACCAGTGGCCTCCACAGGGACATTCTGGGTTTATACCAGCATATCTGGGTTTATATCAGTGGTGTTTGTCCCTCTGTTTAGAAAAGAAGGGGAAAATACCTTTATAGTTTTAACATTGGTTTGAGTTATATATTAGTTCACATTCGGCTTGTTGGCCGCTGGTTGCAAGGTGAGATCGTGAAGCACTCTGTTTTATAAAGAGGGAAACCAAGGCACTGCAAGTCCCTAGCAGTGCTGGCAGAGGTCACTCCCTGGGTCTGCGGAGATCCTAAAGCAGGAGGATAGATTGGAGTATGACAAATCACAATCCCGTGCAAGGAGCAACAACATTGCTTCTCACAACTGCTATTGTGGGTACTGCTAATCGTTGTTCCTCACGGATTGCCGTAAACCCCAACATAATCAGCCTCATTGCATGAACTGCTCTAATGACTATTTCTTGCTCTTGAAGGCGGTGTTATAACAAAGGTGGGCATTATTTGATAAACAGAACCAAACTATGCATTTACATCTGATTTACCTTCTCATAGCACGGTTATTCCTAAGACTTGGGTAGTGTTATTAGATCTATATGCATGTGTATTAATAATAACAATTGTACTTGCAATTAATTTTAAAGCCCACCATCAATCTTTCTGAGAATTCAATCTGATGCACAGCCAGAGGGAAGGGACGTGTGCACTGAATTTCATTTTAACCCCTTCCTTTTTTATTTGCCAACATTGGATTTACGGCGAATAATAAACCACCGCAGCTATTGCATTTCCAGGCCAGACCTGAAGAGTTAAATTTGCCATTGCAGGGAGATTGGACATCATCAAAACCTAAAATATCAATAAGTAAACAGAGGAGAACAATGCGCTCCTCCCTCACGTGACTGATGTTACTAGTGGAATTAGGAATTAACTACAAGATTAAAGCCACCATTTTAATTCATCAGACAAAGCTGGTTATCTGTACAGCCATCGTAAGCAGGTGGCCAGCTTGCTAGCTACCATGGACACAATGGCCAGTATAATGTAAAGTGGACCGGGAGGTAATAATTCAGCCGATAACCCCTGACACACTTATTCAGTTGCTAATTCGCTCTGCGTGCAGGAGCTGTAACCAGCGTTTAAAGATGTGCTATGATATTTAAAGCCTAATTTATTCTCTTTATTAAAAATGATATCAAACAATATTTCACTCCCCCTTTTGGTGAAGATTAACTGTTTATGATCCTTGTGTATTATGTGGGGCCATAACCATTATTCACGTCAACTGTTTGGCTGGGGTATCTGAGGCCCTTTAGATTAATTGTTCGGTGGTTCTTTGTTAAAGCGGAGGAGGTATCATGGAAGGAAACAGCCTCAGTTTGGAATCAACTTTATGCCAAGTATTAAAAACATTTATTTGAACTTGATTATTTATAATGGTCTTTATATTTTGATGGGTTTTTTTATCACAGGTAGAGACATATTTTCAAATCTGAGTACAGAAGATGTATTGTTAGACTTATTTAACACCAACTTTTCCATAACTGGATTGTTTCTAAAACCATATGTTAGACCACTATCTATGCAGCTACACTTCCCAGGTGTCCAAACATTCAGCAACTTGTAAGATGCATCATTGGTGCGAGTAGGTAACAAATACCATGGTCACGCTGCACCATCTGAAACCCCTCACTAAGACCTGGATGAGCCATTGGGCATCAGTGTTTCCATTTTCCCTGGGGAACGGATTTATTTTTTCTCCTCTGGACTGCCTGGGACATTTCCTTGTGCATCTTTTTCTTTGCACAGAAAGCAAACCTCACCGCTCATGTGTTTTAGCCTACAAAGACCAGTGCTGATCCTCCAGGTACTCCACAGGTCCTCTGAACTAGCCCAGTTGAAAGGAATCATAAAAGTCATATAAACATGTGTGGAGCACCATTGTAATGGCTAGGGAATTTCTAGGGGAATAAGGCTATTTCTTTTAGTTGCTTGTGGTTAATGAAACATCATTATTAAAGCAGGTGCCTTCTGTTAAGGAGGTGAAGTTTGAAATAACAACGGAATTAATGTAGAAATAGTAATTAACCGCCCTTCTAAAATGCAATGAAGAGAAGTGAATGGAAGTCATAAAGCAAGGTAGCACTACCTGCAAGGGTAAAACAGAACACAACCTCCCCCAAACTTTCTATTAAACGCAAATCGAGCATTAATGGAACAATACTGCAACGTGGAGTTGTGAGTAGGAAGAGACATTCAGACTCCAATTTAGACACAGTCACAGAAGCCATAAGTGCCTGGGACTCTCTTTGGCTTGATGTTGGTCTACAGGATTTCAGAGATCACTGCTAGCCTCACTGATGATTTGAGGGCACTGTGATAGTTAAACTGCATCGCACATCCCATGCCTCCTTTTCATTCATTTGTATCTCCAGGTTTTCTAAATTTTAACCCACAGAGAGTGCTTTGATTTTTTGTCTGCCATAAAAACCCACTGACTCTGGAGGGATTCTGCTGGCTTGTCATAAAAGGCGCAGATGTTAAGAGCTTCCCATGAGCGGCAAAGCCAGCTCCGCGGGAGCACGCCGCTCCATCCCACGCCGCTGCAAATCTGGAACAACTCCGTTAACTTCAGCACGCTGCACCGATGTTGCGGGGAGCAGAATTTGGGCCACTGACTGGAAATGATAGGACAGTATGTGTCTTTTTGCTGTAAAGCTAAGCTGGAAGCGAATGGATCTTACACCTCCGCACTTCCGCGGA
This sequence comes from Fregata magnificens, assembly GCA_013389945.1. Classification (NCBI taxonomy): domain Eukaryota; kingdom Metazoa; phylum Chordata; class Aves; order Suliformes; family Fregatidae; genus Fregata; species Fregata magnificens. The sequence goes on along the minus strand of WAAD01027707.1, from coordinate 148,943 downwards.
GTTGCATGGATTTATAGTAGCTGAGTGGCTGCGGAGCAACTCTGGTTTCCCTTGGCCTAAAGGGGATCCTAATTCAGAGTTAGGGAAAGCAGGCAAGCAAATGAGCTAGCAAACAAGAGCCCTCTTCATCCTTCATCACTCTCATCATGCCACAGAGCTTCATTTTCTTCTCAGAGCAATGCTAGTCAAAAATATTTTAATAAAGACCCTGTAGGTTCGTAATACAAAACCCGTGTTAGCGGTAGTAAAGTTGTATATATAGCATACCCTTTAAGTCCCATTATTTAGGCTCCCTGTCTCATTTTGTCATTTCAGTTGTATGCATGCAGCTACCTGGGCCCACAAACTCACTTGCACACCCATTTTAGGTGCACCTTCGCACAGGCAAGTCACCCGGAAGAATAGCCCCCTCGCTCCTGGCGCTGCAGAAGTGACTACACAAAAGCGGTTGCTCATCTCATGAGAGCAGAAATTTCATGCTGGGAACACCAGGAAATTCAGTCTGAGATCAGGAGAATAAAAAAATGTCTCTCCTGCTCTGCACTGCTAAAGGAGGGAGGGATGGAGCTGGAGCTCCTGGGACAAAGGGGCTGTGATCAAAGCACTGGAGTTGGGGATTTGGTCCTGGCACTTTCCTGGACTCTGTGCTTCCACTCCCCATCTGTGAAATGGGGACAACTGCACTTTCGTGAGAGTACGACAGCTTATCTTGGAAAGTGACTGAGATAAATAGATTAAAACTGTGCTGGTGGAGAGCCACAGAGAAGAGGGTCATGCGACAGCCTATTCAGACAGTTCCTATTATTAATATGTAAAGCTGTCATACTTCATAAGATCACATCCATTGTAATCAAGAGGATTTAGTTCACTAATATAGCAGCAGTCACACTAGATAAGATTGCTTATAGGGATAAGAGTGTACATTTGTCGCTCCATTTTAATTAAAAAAAACCTTAATAAAAGGTTGTAATGATAAACTGATAAGCAATTGCGTTCTCCCCTTCTCCCAGTAGGTTACTACACAAAACTCATATTGCAATTAGAAACCTCCCATAAGACACCATAGGACATATATCAATGTTGGCTCAGCAGCAGAGAGTTACTGGTCACCCCACTTTGTATGTTCAATTGCTGCTAACTAGATTTTTTTCCCCCCACCTTGATTCACAAATTATTTTGCCAGACAGGGAACAACCCAGAGTGAATTTATTTAACACATCTTGGTGTTATGACTAAGTGGGAAGAAAATCCTCTCTCCGAAGAAAACTAATTGAAAATGTAAGTAATTCCAGCAGGACAGCCCTGCTGCATGCTCTCCCTTGAAAAGTAGAGGCTCGCACAGTGGTATCATTGCTAAACATTCCCCCTTGTTAGCTGAGGTGTTAAAGCATATCTCTTCCCCTTTTCGGGAGATGAATTTTAAAATGGTGTGATCCAGAGCTCCAGCCTGGTTGGATGAGAGGTGCGTGTCGATTTATACAACTGAGCATATACGTTCCTGTAACAGCATGAAGAGGCATGCTGCTATTGAAATTTCAAATCATTTTGCAGCTGCAAACTGTAATAGCAGTAATAATAAACCAGAAGCTGTGCTATCCATTAAAAAGAACCCCAGACACTCTAGCATGTTTGTTTTGCCTCTGATTTTAAACATTCAGCACCAGCTGAACTTCTTGTTCACGACTCATTAAAAATGTCCTGCATCTTTTCATACACACAGGGCACTGAGTGTACCCAGAGATAAGTGCACAAGACGGGAGGAGTGACAAAACCCGAGCTCTCCCCTCGGTTAGGTGACTCCCTTAGTGTGAGGTTACGTGGTTCTCTCCATCTTGCTGTGCCTCAGCTGCTCAGAGGGCAGGATGGAGCTGGTGGTGTCTTGCAAGCCTCTGTAAGGCAGATGCTTTTCTACTGATAAAAATCTGGAAACTTAGAGATGGGTTGTCTTGGGTATAACCAGGCACAGGAGCTGGCTGATCGTGTGCACGTGTCCTGCTGAAACGCAGCTGTGCATCACTACTTGGATGCAGCGCCAGTCCGAGCTGCAGCACACGGACAGCCTCCGAGTCCGGTTGCAGGAGGCTCTGAGCTCCTGTGCAGGCAGGGATGCCGACACTCAAAAGTCCTGAAACTCTATCTGCTGTCTCAGACACAGAAATTATTTGTTTCAGGTCACAAGTGCTGGTGTTAGATGCAACTCGAAACTTTTGCCTAAAAGAGTCTCCCTGCGTCGCGTACACTGTGGGTTAAGACAGCTGTGCACAAAGCAAAGCCCAAGCTACCTCCACTGCCCCTCCCCAGCAGAGAAGGCGGCTCCTGCCTTTACCATATCATGGTTCTGCAGCTTTAATGGAAGGATTTCTCTGCCTCACAAGGTCTCACAAGCATTTAACTTCATTACTCAGACTGTGGAGGAAGAGCAGGATCTGCATGATGGTTTGTGCAGCGAGCCTGCATGCTTTGTAAAAGTCCACGGGAAAAGAAAGATTTTGCTCTAGGTTACTCAAGAAACCTTGCGCTAGAAGCAGGCATTGGAAACCATCTCTCCCGAGTCCCCATTGAATGCCTAAACTCCATTAATAAGGGCAGTAAGAGAGCCACGCTGCCACTATTGCAATTTAAAAATCCATTTGCACATTTCAGCAGCGACAAACTGGGAAGCAGCCCTGGGCAAGCAGCAGCCAAATCCCCACCGTGCCGCACTGCAGCGGTCCGGCACGTGGTTCCAGCACTCATGCCGTTCTCGACGCTGCCTTTTACAATGCATATGGTCAACCAAAAAGCTACACTGGGTTTTGTGAACCTGAGAAGAGCACTATATCCCTGTAAAAGGATAGAAACATTTATTTATCAATACTATTTTCTTGCTTAGCTTTTTTATTTTTTGAAGTGTGCCAAATTAACACAATAATGGCAATGTTGATTTTTTTTATCTCTACTTTTCAGTGAATATGAATGCTCAACTCTGGCAGGGCTTAACTTTGTGTATGAAAAGGGAAAAAAAAATCCTGGTAAATATGTTGTTACTGATTTAAAAATCTATTTGTTCAGTAATTTCTGCTGGAGCCATCATTATCTTGCCAAAGCAGCTGTTGGAATATTAACTAGACACAGCAGTAACAAGTGGAATATAATTAGCACTCCTTGTTCCAGTGAATTTTCAGTTTTAACTAGGAACAATTTGCAATGAATCTCTGTGCTGTTGTAATTAACTTAACTAATGCACCACACATACCGACGACTGTACTGAGTACTGTAGGAAATCACCGAGGGTGCCGCGGGTGGGGCAAAGTTATTGCCTAATTCTGGCCAGCTATTACATACCAAGGATATCCCTCCTTTGCATTTGCAGTGCGTTGTCTGCAATTAGAGACTGGCAGCGTATATTTGTGAAACCATAAAAACGAAATTACAAGGGGATACTAATGCCTCGCACTTCTTTTTTTCGGGTGTATTTTTGCAGCATGCGCTTTTAATACACAAATTGTTTTCCAAGCATTGAGACTAAAATGGTGAGGGCAGAGACACATGCATAAAAGCAAGCTTTCCCAAGAAAAGCTGCTCCAGAAGCTCCATCCTGCACAGCCACACATACCATTAACTTTTACTGCCCCAAGTAGCTCTTTGCAGCCACTGGCATAAACCAGAGCAGCCAGAGAGGCTGCTGTTAATTAAATGAATCACTATCCCTGCTCTGATACCCAGCAACATGCCAGTCACAGCATGCTCTGAGGCTTACCTTCCCTCTTTACCAACATGTTTCTTCCAGCCCCATCTCTCTCTCCCTTGTTTTTACTCTAGAGATTGGCATGAAACCATGGTCCTACAGTATTTCTGTAATGGGCAAATTCTTCACGGGGCTTTGTCAGCCCCGGGGCCTCACTGGACCAAACCCTTGCCTACGTCAGTTGGGGTTTAACCCCCATGCACTGCATCCAAGCACCTTCTCCAGACCGGGCAAGCCAGAGACTCCATCATCTTCATGATGATGAGCTTGTCATGCCCTCCTTGCATGCCCAAAGCAAAAACTCTCAGGGAAACAGCAGCAAACACACACGGCAGTTGTTTCTGAGCTATCCTGTCTTGTTACCTTTGGAAGCTTTCTGGTGAGACAACAATGTCCAAGGTTGTCTCAGGTACTGATATATTGTTAAATATTTGGGGGTTTTGGGGAGGCAGAGCTGAAGGCTTGCTATTTCCTCTCTTTCCCTTGTCTCCCAGCAAGTCTGGTCTTGCTGGTGGGGGAAACCTGTCCCTGGATAACTTCATTCATAGCGGAGACTTCAGCACAAGGTGTCTTCACTGAGCGGACCTACACTACCTACAAGGAGAAGGACAGTGACGTTAACTCCACCTCAAAACACTTTTATTTGCCCTCTCCGTGGTCAAGTTCACAATCTGCTGCAATACGATTGAGTGACCATCCTGCATGTGTGTATATGCGACTCCAACAGTACAGTTAAGGCCAATTCGTTGCTGAAGATGGTCAAGATTTTCTTGCAAAACATCATCACGCAATACTCTTCAGACTTCAGCTCCTGGAAAGGTGATATGGGAGAATCTCAGCTTTCCAGCTTTATTTAAAAAGCATAAGTTGCTCCCTAGACCTTACAAACTATTCCAAAAAGTAGCCCTATGGCTCAAACCAAACAAAAACCTCAAAACATCTGGCATTTTTCAGATTGGCGTCAAAGACTTTTTTTTTTGGAACCAGTGGCATGAGTTGCAGCTTCACCGGGGATTTTGAATACGGGGGATATGCAACGCTGCCATCATAATTTCCAAGTGCAAGCCTCTGGGAACCTGGGGTCTGCAGGCAAGCTGAGGTCTCCTGCCTGCAAAAGCATAGCCCTGAGGAAGGCAGAGCCACAGCTCCCCGGAGGCACAGGCTGGCCAAGGACACCTTACGTACGTTGTGAGCACGTGAGGGCAGCCAAGATGATGAGATTGCAGGCACTGCTGGGGTTAGACCAACGCTACATAACCAACCAAAATAACCATCACCCCGTGTGCCTTACACCAGTTCCTCTCTCTTTGCCTCATACTATGTGCTGCACCGGGCACAAATGGCTGGGCATGGTGTGGTGGTGGGACTGAGTGTTCCTGTGTGGACACCCATGAGATAGAGCTCCATGTGAAACACCCATAAGGCTCACAGGTGGCTGTCTCTGCTTCCTCATCCTTGTACTCAGCAAAAAATATTTAAAAGTTATATTTTGAACTGTTTTACAGAATAAACCCCTGAAAACTGCTGTTGTCTTTGACTGCATTAGTGGGAGAATCAGCACTTCAACACTGTCAGCTCTGGCACTGCTGACCAGGGCTTAATTAGCCCCACGCGTGCTTCCACGGGGGGTGGAATGTTAAACAAAGGTGTTAAAATGTCTCCTGTGTGGCCTTTTCTAAAGGAAATAGTATTTTCCAAAAGTCAGTAAGGTCAGTTTTGAATGAAAAATTTTCACAATATTTCAGTTTCTAAATTTTTCACCCCAAATTCTCATTTTCCTCTGAACCCCTTTTTGCCTGAAGAGCAAAGTGGGGGGCTGGGGTGGGGGTGGGGCAAAGCTGAAATATTTTTGCAGAAACTTTTAAAAGCTTTTTTCCCTAAAAACTTAATGTCCAAATAACTAATTTTCAGTTAATTCTAGCCCACGTGTTTTTTCCCTTCATAACTTTATTATTATTATTATCATTATTATTATTATTATTATTATTATTATTTGAATGGCACATTTGTCCTACCTCTAAATGCGTTATCGGCAGCTGGGAGCTTCATTACTTTTAGTCTTAATAACTGATCTCATAACAAGACTCCTGAAATCATATTAAAGAGGCTGACTACAGGCTAAGGACCCATGTGTGTGCGTAGGACTTCTGAATCAGGACAACAAACAGATCAGATTTGAAGAGTCACATTGATCTAGCAATTTTTCTTTAAATACTTAGTGTGCTAGGAAGAGGAAATTAATTTTAAAACCTTGACAGCATAAAGACAAAACAGAAATAGAAAAATAAAAGAGATAAAACAGGAAATCTGCTATTTTTACAAGCAATTGGAGTGCTACAAATAGTAAGCCAAGCTGATACTTAGTCACCAATATGGAGAACAAAGATCAAAAAGAAGTGACAAATGCGGTGGGGACTGTGAAGAGCCACTTTCATTTCTGTAAATATCCTCTCTTGCCTGCGTTTCTGCAACAGAAGGGAGTTGGGAGATGGTCCATCTTTTGGACACCTTCATCGCAGCCTTGCAGACTGGAAGATACGTGCTGACGTGCTCTATCAAAGCCTCCTGCATCGCATGAAAGACGAGCCAGGGAAGCGGTAGCTCAAAAGGTGTTGTCACAGCCTCTTTAAATCAGGTGTGAGCTTCCAAAAGCCAAAGAAAAATCCCGCAACCTAAAACTATGCCGAGCGAAAAGCCCTTTGTCGGCGCAGGAGACAACATCACAGAAGAAGGTAAAGGGAAAATTTATTAAGCCATGCTGTTGCAAAGTGCAATTCTTGACATCTAACTCCTGAAACGCAAGTGAGGTGGGCTCCTCTCGTGCTCTTTCAAAAGCATCACTTCATGCTTTCTTGTCTTTTTCCATTAAGATCCCACACGCGTGGCTATTCATCCCCTCAGCACACAGGAGCCAGATTGTTTGCTGAAGTGATAGATGAAAAATTCATTCTGTTTTGAGGATGTTTAAACATTCAAAGCAGGAGTGTAACCGGCTGCTGGGTAGCCAGCTTAGCAGTTGCTCTCCAGCTCAGAGTCTCTAAGGTTCAGGCTGCAAATTCCAAACCCTACCCGTGGTCAAATAAAATAATCAGAAATTTGACTCAGATTATTTTTTCTTTTGCTTTGTTTTTAATAAAGATTTTTTGGTTTATAGATCCATCCACACTGTAACATTCTACAATTTATTCTCCCGAGCTTGACCGGGGCTGTTGTGCATAAAGTAATGAAAATCTTGGAGTCCAAAGGGAAACATCTCTCTGTGTTTGCGTGTGTGTGTACACATACGTATATTATTTTGAAAAATGAATTGACAGACACCCCTATGAGATCATGTTCGCAGGCTGAATTTCCTACCCTGTTTTTTTTCTACAAGACTAAATCAAGACGTTTATGCTACGGAGGCAAAAGATTTGAATATCTAACCCTTCCCCACCCAGTACGTGCTTGCACACACACACAAAGCCAAGGCAGAAAATCACATTGCTTTCTCAGCAGATACATATTCCACCCCTGCAAAAATGGTGTAATCTGTTTTCCCTGTAACTGGAATTCATGATGTCAGGGATGCTGATGGCAGTGTCAAGAAATCAGCTGAGCCTCTGATAATGGCATTTGCACATTTGACTTTTTTATTCTTCAGGCTTTACGATTTAAAATCCACAGTTTAATCTGCACCCACCATCTCGCATGCTGACTGTAAAATACCCACATATCCTGACACAGAAGCAGCAAATGCTCTTCTCTATTGTCAGCCATTGCTGTCTGAGGCCAAAAGAAAGAGGTCACCCATAATAATAAGGTCAACCATCACCATGGTATCTGAGCACCATTTGATTTAAAGAATGCTGTAAGACTCTATGGAAAATGTAGAGGCAGCAGAGGAAAAGCACTCAGAGTAACTTCAGAAATAATTGCAATGCAATTAAGATGTGCCACCAAAATGAATATTTCAGATCAGAGTTCACCTGCAGAGAGGTTGCTAGTATTATAAAAGTTAGAGACGTTAAGGCTTGATGAGGCTCTCGCATGCAACTCGGCAACCAAACACACAAAAATCAATGGATTTGTATCAGTAAAAATCCTCTCTGAGAGGAAAATCTTGCTTAAAAGGACGTAACCGTACCCATCAGCAGCTCTGAAGCCTCTGACGTTAATGGGTGGCCAGCACTGCTCAGGATCAAGCTCTGAAGCTGAAATATTGCTGGACCAAGGGAAGGGAATGAGAGGAGGGAAGGTGGAGCTGCCACGCTTTTGGAACAGGCTTTTCACAACTGTCTCCACATCTGCAACAGGCAACACCTTCAGCTTAGTTCCTTCAAGTTTCACCATTTAAATGCATGTGGGAAACGGCACTGAGAAAGATCGGTGTGCTTCCTTTTGTTACGGATGTCTCATTTAAAAGGATCTTCGTTTTCACGCTAACAGAGCAAGCGCAGAAGGGCTGTGATCCTGTGGTGCACCCGCTGCAGGGGCTAGTACCAGAGGAAAAGGCAAGGCTCTTTCCAGCAGGCAATTCACAGGTTAAGCTGCCTAAACCCGTTGGGGAGCAGTCAGTGTATGCCTTGAAATGTGATGGTATTTCTGCTAAAAGAGAAAGGAAAAAGGGAAGGTCCTCGAGCCACCCCCCTACAGCCACTGCCTGTCTAAAGCCCATTTCAACCCTGAGCATCTTCTCCCCACCCAGCACGGAGCAGGGATGGGCTCCGCTTTCAGCAAACGAGCAGCCCCAGTGAAGCCAGCTGGGCTTAAGGACAGGTTTAAAATTAAAATTAAGCATGTTTTGCTTAAACACTTAATGATTAATGTTTGGGTGAAGGAGATCAATTCTGGCAGTGCTGGCAGCTTTTTGGCCGATCCCAAAAAGCACTGAAGGATTATAAGCACAAGTTTAAGAAAAAATAAATCTCTTTGGAGAAGCACAGGGGGAGCAGCTTTCGGAGGCTGCTTTTCCCAGAGCCGTGCCACAACTCTCAGCAGCAGGATTGTTGTGAGCAAAGACGTGGCTGTTTATCTACTAGAGGCAAGGATTTATCTTCTAGAGGGCAACTGCACCTCTAGGGAAGACTATTTTGGTCATTAACGCAGGTTTAGCAAGCACCATTATATGTCAAGCTTTGCTAGCATGAAGCTGTAAATATGCTTAAAATCCTCATGATTCAAAATCAGGGGCGATGCTCCCCCAGCCAGGCAGTGGTCCAAGCTGAAGGCAAACACGGGCATGGGGCAGCTTTGTTGCCTTTTTATGATCCCCACCGTACAGTAGCCTTTGATGTTTATTATGAAATATTATGATTTAAGTGACTACAATAGTTCATGAAAAATGACCCCTGTAAACGCTGCCTGGGAAACTAGGTTCAGTAAATTAGCACATTCCTTAACATGATTCTCCTAGCTGTATATTGTATGTTAACTTAAATGTGCCTAAATGGACAATTCAGTAGCCTATACATAAAATCTTTAAATGATTATCCTATTAGGGACTATTATTGGAGTGGTTTAGTCTTGTGCTGTATCATTTATGCAAATGAGAGAAAAACTGAAGTTACTGTTACTTTTAGACAAAGTGCAAATAAGCTTTTCATTGCATATTAATGAATTGCTAATACCACAGCTCTTCCGGACCCATCTTTACGCAGATTATAGTAATGCTGTTTGCACAGTTGTATAATTTGAACTTTTTCATTTTGAAGCGCCTAGACTAAGATTTAAAAACAAAAACAAATCCAAACCCCTGCAAGTTAAAACAAACCAAATACTCTTCCTACAGAAACGTAGAATTGAAGCTGCAGACTTGGTGACCACGTTCAGCTGACTGTATTTTGTGTTAAATACATCAAAATTATTTTTTATGAGTTCAGTGTGAAACTTTGCAGATCCAAACCGCAGTTCAAGAAAGCTTTTAAGAACAGACTGAAACCCGTCCATATTTGAGCTGATTCTTAATTTTAAGCACGTTTAAATCCCACTGATTGCATTGACATGTTGACATATGTTTCAGTGCCTCTCTGAAGGAAATATTTTCTTGATTCAGGACTTTAGAGAACATGTTTCATCTTTGGACCCAATCCTGCAATTCATTCCTCTTAACTCATACAAGCAGTGTTTGTGATATGAGACCCCTTACCTCTGTGCAATTCCTCAGGTATCGGAGTCAAAACTGCAAACAAAAGTGTAAATAGTGGGAAGAGTATCGGGTCCACAGAGAGAAACAGAGATGATAAATGTGATCAATAATGACTGTAACTTGTTAAGTTATAGCTTTATTGAAAACAAGGAACTGCTTCCAGCTGTAAGAAATGTAGGAAGAAATACATACACACTATTCAAGAGAAGTAATAACGCACTTCTAATGTAGCTTCAGCAAATTTGATTCCAGAAGAGAATCAATGGAACTGCTTGATGGATCTTAATTTTTTTAGATTTGCTTGTTCTATTTTACTGCTACCTGATATAATAGCCACACATAGTCACTAATAAAAGTTATCCACATAAAACCATCTGGTTCATATTTACAGCACTGCATTTGAATAAATATTAGAAAAACAGAGTCACGCATGAAGCAAGCATTTCTTTTGGAAACACCTTTCATTGCAAAACAGAGGGAGAAAGGACTGGCCAAAATACACCTCTCTTCCCACCAGCTGGTCCCCTGAGAGAGAGGTGGGTTTGCAGAGGGATGGTTTCTCCATTAGAGTCACTGCTGAATCCAGATTTGTGACAGCAGCAACACAGCCGACGGCACCGGGCTGGGGTTTGGGTTCGATTTCTGGTTCTGCCACCAACCTGCATGTCAGGTTGGTGGCACGCTGCTTTTCCTTCCTCTGTTGAAGGAGATAGCAATATTTGATAGTAATCCTTCATGAGATTCTGTTGTTTCTATAGAGAGGAAGCACTGCATTCAGACAGGAGGACCATATATGTTTTGGGTTTTTTTTTTTTTTTAAAAGGGAATTTACATTCGTGGTTACAAGGAAGAAAAAGTCTGAATTTTCAAGAGCTCCCATCTTCCAGGGACTCACACGGAAACAAGCATTCCTTCCTTTTGCAACCACCAAACTAAATACAGCTTATTGGTTTTGAAAGGGTAGATTCTGGCTACAAAACAATCTGAGGACCCTAACAGCAAAAGCATGTGGCTTTCTGTTACTACCATTCACGTTTACATCATCCTGAGGCCGACAAAATATCAGCAGCAGGCACAATTCAGCCAGGTGAGGGAGGTGAGATGCCTGGTGCTCCATCACCAGCTTCTGTGTCCGCCTGCTTCACCTCAAATCCTCACACGTTTGTATTTACCCTACATCATCACAACCGCTTCACAGCCATTACCAGCTATTCAGTAAATAACACGTATGCTGTCTAAATGCATAACATACAAATGCTCAAATACATAATTAATGTGGGTTTACCCTTGAGAGCTGTTGTTGGTCTCCTGGGTAAGTAATAGGTCTTTTATTGTTTAGACTTAAAGATCTCTTGGGCCTCATTTAAGAACTGCTCTGAGCAGCTAAGAGAAGAAAAAAAAAACTGGGCACAAGAAATCTATAGGTGACTCCATTGGCAAGAAACCAAAACTACTATCCTGTTCTGCTTTGCCCTAGCAGATCTTCATTGAAGACAACTGAACAACAAAACCGTCTGCTTCTCCCCTTGTAGAAGACAAGAATTTGAGTTAAGGGTGAAGGTACTGACTTTACCTTGAGGGGGACCCCGTCCAGCTGCTGCCCTCCCACGAGCCAGCTGGCAGTTTGCAGAAGGGCTTACAAACAGCCCCGCAAGCAGGGAGAGGACTCTTGGGGTCCAGAGACCAGTGAGCATGAAAGGAAGCTGAATTTGAACTAACAGCTTAAAGCTAAAAGGGCATTTAAGATTCTTTGTTAATTCTTAGGAGCATCCCAGCCTCTTGCTGTACTGATTTGGAAGGATTACAGCATAAAATTCCTCTGTGGAATCTGGGCAAATCATTTCTAAACAGCTCTGTGAAGCCATGGTGACCTTCTCCAGCCAGGCTGGGCAACCACGTTCAATAGGAGAACACAAAGTGAGTACGAGCAACAGTATGCTCATGAACAGTTCTGTAACAAGATCCTAAAAACTCCACAGAGGTGCTCCTGGTGGTCCGTAAAAACCATTACTGACGCCCTATCGGTTCACATGAATTCAACATTTTCATTTCTTATATGCATAAAAAGTTCACATTCCTTATTTTCAAAAGCACAAGAGGCAGGGTAGAGCCGGAACTGGCGCAGAGGCAATATCCCACCATGGCTGTGCCCGTTCATGCTTCATGGTGCCTACAGGTAAAATTCTCCTTTACATGGTTCTGGTATTTATTGATGCTAAAGCCACTTTAGGCCCCTCTTTCAGCCTGAAGGAGTAGATTACATCTAAGCCTGCCTTAACACACCTTAGCTAGATCTGTGCAGGGACAAGCGTGTGTGCACATATGCTAGCTCTGGGGTTTCAGTGTGGCCCAGGGGCTTTAGACGCTCAACTCATATTCGTCTCAATCTCTGTCGAAGGCTGCAACTATAATTTGGGAATGGTGTTTGCAAACACAGGCATGCGGGGTAGATTCCAGCTCTCACCATAGGCTTGTACAATAATTACCATTAGTATTAATGAATTTATGAGAGACCATCAATGGGGAATATACCCCAATGTATTTAATTTAGAAACATAATGTGAACTGCAATACTGCATACAAACACTTGACGCAAATGGAATTCAGGCCTTTCCTACACTATAACAATCTTGAGGAGGTCAATAACTGTTTTCAAATACAGATAGCATTTGCTTTTGCATTTCCTTTTGTAAATGATCAAATTAAATTTGCACCGTTATTTCATCGGGGCTCCCCTCCTTTTATGCTTAAAACACAACGTTATTATAGAGTTACTTTATGGGTAAAGTAACTAAGAACAATACAAGCATCATAATGAAAAAGATGTGTGGCATTTTACACCGCATAATAAATGTGTGTCCATATCAATGTAAAACATACAAATGGCAATAATTTAACACTGAATATTTTTCTGCCTTTAATTAAAATAAACTAATAAAGATTTCAGAGATGCATTTGCTTTAATAGAATGCAGAGTTATAATTGGTGACCTATTTTAAGCAATTTAATTTCCCATGACCTGTTTTCCAAATTAACATAGTAATAGAAGAATGTTTATTGTGTTTGGGAATATAAGTTTCTCCTTCAAAGATGTCATATGCCTTTGTGATTTGATTTAAAGGTGTATTCTTTTATTAAAATGTTCATATAAAGAGCTTGTAAATTATGTAAATGTTTCTTTTTATGGCATTTAATGAACCTAGAATTTTAAATCAAAGCACAATCAAAGAAAATAAACAAGGACATCTTGAAGATTCAGAAGATCACTTTAAAAAAAGCATATCAGCTAGGTCGTACCGAATTCATTTGAATTCCCTTTTTCTTAAAGTGTTCATGAGCATACTTTCCCCAACTATTTTATTACGTTTGTGTGTTTGTATATACGCATAAACACACCCATACACAAAATTATGTATTTTACACACACAAGCTCAATCTGCAGCTGTTTAGAGATGGCTCTTTTTGGAATCTCATTAAACTCTTGTGACATTGTGTGCCAAGGGCTGATTAGGTGTTATTTAA